>CM061232.1:41058061-41293061 GCA_030844895.1 Ambrosia x helenae
TAAAATTTTTTTCGTATTCGATCATAGTTTGGATTTAGAATCCAAAAATAAGTGTTTGTGGAACATAGATTAGTAGTTCCTACATTGTTTTGATCAAAGGGGATCAAAACAGAAAAATTGTTTTCGGGGCAGTAGTATTCGCAAAGAACAAAGAAGGAGAAGTTGACTTTTCAAAGTCAAAAAGAATTATAATATTATTATTTGAGGGTATTTTATTGTGAAGGGTATTATATCAGTGTTTGTTTGTTGGAATTTATCACTGATTAAACAAAAAAAGAAAAGAAAAGGATTGAAGCATAGTAGAAAAACAAGTGATTTGTTTTAGAAGGGTGTTTAGGATTGACAAAGGGTGTTGTTAAAGGACACTAATCAATCATCGTTGGAGGATTATCAAGTCATAGGATTGACTTTAGAAATTTGGAACATTAGTGGTATAAAGAAATATTATAGCAAGGATCCTGATATTTTGTTGTGGGCCCGACAAAGCATCAAACTTTGTTAAACAAGAATATTTTCTTCAGACATATCATAGTCGTGTTTGACAAAGCTAGTCAAACAAAGTTCCATAGAAGTGTGGGATAGTCCATATTAGATTTGGACAATAGGGAAGAAGAAGAACAAAAGTCCGCAGAAGCAGACGCCCATTAAACCCACAATGTCGAAAGAGACAGCGTCAAAGGAGACAGTCACGAAGGAGACTCTCACTTTCAACCTCCAGACACCAATGTTGACATCTACAAATTACACGATTTGGGCTGTTCGTGTTAAAGCAATATTGAGTGCAAATGGTCTTTGGGAAGTAGTGGAACCCGAAGAAGGCACGTCGACGGTAGATGTAAAGAAGGATAGGACAGCGATTGCCTATCTCTTTCAGGCAATTCCAGAGGATATGGTGATGCAGGTGGCGTCACATCCTACAGCGAGAGAAATCTGGGAAGCATTAAAGTTAAGATTTATTGGAATTGACCGAGTCCAGAAAGCAAGACTTCAATCATTACGCACAGAATTCGAGATGATAACAATGAGAGAGACAGAAACCATAGACCAGTTTGCTGGTAGGTTAAGTGCGATTAGTACAAAGTCAAAAACCCTAGGAACGACAATTGAAGAGTCGATGTTGGTACGAAAATTGCTGGACTCCGTACCAGAGAGGTTCCTACAGATTATTGCATCCATAGAGCAATATTCAGATATAGATACCATGACGTTAGATGAAGCGCTTGGTAGACTTAAAGCTTATGAGGAACGCCTTAAGTCAAGAGATGAGAAGAAATTTGGACCATCAGGTCAAGAAAAGCTGTTATTTACAAGGCAAGAAAGAAGGCCTTTCAGCAACAACAGGAACTACAATCAGAATCGAGGTAGACAGAACTTTAGGAAGTTCAATAGAGGTCAAAGAAATGAGAGAAAGAACTTTGACAGAAATGGCCATCAAGATCAGAGAAGTGATCGAAATCCCACTAAGAATCGTCATGACGACAGTAGTTACAAGCCCAAGAGAGATGGCAGCAGTGTAAGATGCTACAACTGCAATGAATTAGGACACATAGCTCCCAGATGTCCTAAACCTCGAAGTAAGCAAGAAGAATCTCACCTAGTAATGGAAGAAGAGGATCCCACATTACTTATGGCAGTTGGTGAAGAAAGTAGTGTAGTTCTAGAAGAAAAGAAAGTCATACCAGAACGTTATCATAGTGAAGATAATGGAAATGAAATATGGTATTTGGACAACGGAGCAAGCAATCATATGACAGGAAGACGCTCCTATTTCACAGAGTTAGATGAAAAGATAGCAGGAAGTGTAAAGTTTGGAGATGGATCATGTGTCAACATCAAAGGTAAAGGCTCAATATTATTGGAATGCAACAATGGAGAACAAAGACTAGTTACAGAAGTCTACTACATTCCAACACTCCAAAGCAACATCCTAAGTCTCGGGCAAGTTACAGAAAATGGATGTAAAGTGATTATGGAGAATGATTATCTATGGATTTATGACGCCTACAGCAACCTATTGATGAAAGTCCCAAGAGCTAAGAATAGACTCTACAAAGTAAGGCTCAGAATAACAAGTCCGATTTGTTTACAAGCCAGAATAGTATCACCTGCATGGTTATGGCATGCACGTATGGGACATGTGAATTTTGATTCACTAAGACAGTTAAGCGTTAAAGGAATGGCACGTGGAATACCAAAGATTAAGCACCCATCTCAAGTATGTGATGCATGTATTACGGGAAAACAAAGCAGACTTCCGTTTCCCTCTCAAGCAAGTTTTAGAGCAACGAGACCTCTCGAGCTCGTACATGCAGATTTATGTGGACCGATTACACCCACATCATTAGCAGGCAACAACTATTTCTTCCTGATAGTTGACGATTATTCAAGATACATGTGGATCTACATGCTCAAGTCAAAAGATCAAGTTTATGAGAATTTCAAGAAATTCCTAAGTGAAGCTCAGACAGAGACGAGTCAAAAGCTCAAGAGATTAAGAACGGATCGTGGAGGAGAATTTACTTCTAAAGCACTTACCACGTATTGTGAGGACAGAGGAATCCTCAGACAGCTTACAGCACCTTACACACCTCAGCAAAATGGTGTAGTAGAAAGGAAAAACCGTTCAGTGATGAGTATGACAAGAAGCATGTTAAAGGCTATGAAAGTACCACGGAACTTATGGGCAGAAGCAACAAGACAGGCGATTTACATACTAAATCGGTTACCTACTAAAGCAGTACAGGGAATGACACCCTACGAAGCAGTGAATGGAAAAGCACCCAATATCAAGCACATTAGAGTATTTGGATGCATAGCATATGCAAAGGTAACGACGCCCTATTTGAAGAAGTTAGAAGATAGAAGCAAGAAAATGGTACATCTAGGAAACGAGAATGGTTCCAAAGCCTACAGATTATATGATCCCATAGAAGAGAAGATACATATCAGTAGAGATGTCCAATTCATAGAGAATGAACCATGGAATTGGGACAACTACTTGAAAGAAGGAAGCGAAGATGAACCATCTTGGACAAGATTTGAGATACATGGAGATTCAGAGAATGAAGCTGTACAAGAAGAGAATGACGACGACAGTGAAGATCAAGAGAGCGATAATGATTTCTTCAGCAGTCCAATTACAGCTACAAGAACTCCAATAACGGTACAAGAGACACCGACAAGTGATCCAGCAGTTGAGACAAGTACTCAAGAGTTAGAAGACTCACCAGGCTCTTTAAATAGACCAGTTCGAGCCCTTAGATCACTTAGTGACATCTATGCAGCCACACAACCTCTTAGACCAGAAGATTATGAACATCTTTATCTAGCATATGATGAAGAACCTGCAAACTATAAAGAAGCAGCAGATTACCCACAATGGATAGAAGCAATGGAAAGCGAGTTAGATTCCATAGAGAAGAATGACACTTGGATACTGACTACGCTCCCCTCAAGTCAGAAACCAATAGGTCTAAAATGGGTATTCAAGGTCAAGAGAGACGCAAGTGGACAGATCACCAAGCATAAGGCCAGATTAGTAGCAAAAGGGTATGTACAACAAGAAGGTATAGACTACAATGAAGTATTTGCACCCGTTGCAAGAATGGAAACAATCAGGCTACTACTAGCATTGGCAGCACAGAAAGGATGGGAAGTACATCATTTGGATGTAAAATCAGCATTCCTACATGGTGAATTAAAGGAAGATGTCTACGTATCACAACCAGATGGATTCATAAAGAAAGGAAAAGAGAAGCTAGTCTACAAGCTAAAGAAGGCTCTATATGGTTTGAAGCAAGCACCAAGAGCATGGAATATAAGGCTGAACAACATCCTCAAAGAGATAGGATTTATAAGATGTCCGCAAGAACAAGCAGTGTACAAGAGAACTTCAAGACAATCAACAATCATTATAGGAGTTTATGTCGATGACATAATAGTGACAGGAAGTTCAATGAAGGACATATCAAGCTTCAAGAAGGAAATGCAAGGCAAGTTTGAGATGAGTGATTTAGGACCACTCACATACTATCTAGGAATAGAAGTACGCCAAGCACAAGGAAGGATACAGTTGAAGCAATCAGCCTACGCCAAGAAAGTTATCAAGGAAGCTAGACTAGAAGACTGCAATCCAACAAAGACAGCAATGGAACCAGGTCTGAAGCTCGATAAAGAAGACGAGAGTGAACCAGTCAATGAGACAGAATACAGAAAGCTAATTGGAAGCTTAAGGTACCTTACACATACCAGACCAGATATCACCTACGCAGTTGGATACGTGAGCAGATTCATGGAGAAACCAAAGACAACTCACATGAAGGCAGTTAAACATTTGATAAGATATATCAAAGGCACATTGAATTATGGAATTCAATACAGCAAAGGCAAAGAAGCAGAAATCATTGGTTACAGCGACAGCAGTTATGGAGACCAAGAAGATGGAAAAGGAACAACAGGAACAATATTCTACTACAAAGATTCACCTATCACATGGACAAGTCAGAAGCAAAGCACGGTAGCTTTATCATCATGTGAATCAGAGTTTATGGCAGCAACATCAGCAGCATGTCAAGCAATATGGCTACAAGGAGTACTAAGCGAACTCACAGGTGAAAGACCAAAGAAGATAACTCTACGAGTAGATAACAAGTCAGCAATACAACTCATGAAGAATCCTGTGTTTCATGGAAGATCAAAGCATATCAACACAAGGTATCATTTCATCAGAGAATGCATAGAGAACGAGCAGATACAAGTTGATCACATCAGTGGAGAGATGCAGAAAGCCGACATCCTCACCAAGGCATTACCAAGGATAAAGTTCATAGAGATGCGAAGTCTCATAGGAGTTGAAGACCTTGGGGAAATCAAGAATTAGGGGGGAGAATGTTAGACATAATTCTTATTTCCCTCAATTATCCTAAGTATATATATATATACATATATAGTGTGACATATTAGTTATCCTAAGTTGAATAGGTATGTTGGTTATTAACTAACCATTGTGTCGGTTAGAGTCATAGGGGACACACCCCTTCATTTGTATAAATACCAAACATATTGTATCATTTCATTTATGTATTGATTCTTAAAGATTATCTTATTCTCTCTCAAACCCAAACCCTCTCAATCGATCCTGCAAACCTACAGAAATGACTAAAAGGCCCCTGACAGTTAACAGTTATATGGCGGCAAAAAATTCAGTTCAAACGGTGGCAAATTGTATGTGGAACATCATGTCTGTTCGGAACAAATAACTACCAACAAGACACACCTTTTAGTTTCATATATATAGGATAGGATTGTATCATTTGTTCTCCATCAAGATTGTTCATATTACAATCCAAAACTTCCTTGTAATCTTTGTAATCTTTCTGTTTTATAAACCTTCTGTCCGAAACTTCCTTATTAATACATTATAATTCGATTATTATTTGTTTGTTCAAATTCTGTTTCTGTTCTTGTGTACACTTCGATCAAATAATCCGCTGCAAATCTAATTCCGGGCCAACAAACTTGAGAACTTAAACTATTAACGTAAACATCCCGTTAGGTCAGGTTTGGGTCCCTCGATCATCTGGACCACTTATGGTCCTTCCCTAACATATGAGATCAATGGTGTCCACTTACACTTAATCTATTGGAATCACTAATCTCTTAAAGATTATAACACTTAATTCATACACGGAGATTTTGTAGTATGTACAATTCTTTCTCCTGTTTGGATTGTAACATTTCTTTCTGCAAGGTGATTTGTTAGTGTTTGAGTGTGTGTATAGAAGCGGCATGAAACCACCAATCAATGGACCATTGGGTAAATGCACTATAGTATTTGTCAACACATCCCATGATTAAAGCCAAATAAATTCATCCCATGTTTTCCTCTTGGTCAAACCAATCATACCCGCCTCATTTAATGTGATGGTCTATTTTTGTGGAGTTTTTTCCCAAATTAGTGTAGATGGAAAAAATATTTACCTTTTTGGGTACTTAGAAAAATATTTACCAATATGGGTACATTTAATTTAAAAGCATAAATTTTATTTTTAATAAAAAAGAAATAGATTCTTATCAGATGTAACCATCCATCTTCTTCCATATTCATGTAAACAACACCCTCTTCATACCAACGTTTCAAACGACTAACGATCCGATTAAAGAGTGACGGTTGTTATTCATACGCGCATAAGCAGGTATTATTCAGGTTTGATTTTCGATTTTTGTAACCATGTTTGATTCAGATTAAGCAGGTATGACGGTTGCTAGTTCGTTCGATTTGTTATTCAGATTCGAGGTTTCAGTTGGATTTCTTTATTTTTTTTCTTTGGGTTTCTTTGTTTTTTTAGAGTTTTTAGGAGAAAATAAATTAAAAAGGTTTGTGGCCACTCGATAGTTCAATCGGCACAAATCGATCATGGTGTCTATCCAATAAAATAATATAATCATTTATCATTAGCATGGATTGAAAGGTCATCTTTTTTTAGATATATTTGATATCATCTGTATTAAAATTATATATTTATTTAAAGTTATTGATGATATGTTTCTACTGCTACTTCATTGGTCCTAATATCTTGCTTTGATAGTATTTGTTTAGATCAGTCATAGACATCAATATCAAGAGCATGTCCTTTTTACGTTCTATATATGTTATGATGAGTAGATATTCTGCTACTATATATGTAAAAATCTTTCACTGACAACTTAATTCCATGAACTATCATGTTTATCATTAGCATTATCATTGTCTATTATCTCTAACGTTGTTGCGTTACGAATTGATACTTTTAATAACAAGGAAGAATTTGTTAGAGCTGTCAAGCTCTACAACATCAAAACACATAAACATTTTGAGGTTGTTGAATCACGTCCAGACATTTGGTCTATTAAATGTAAGCTACATGAACAAGGTTGCAAATGGAAACTTCGTGCATGTAAACGTAAACGTAGTGGATCCTTTGACATCACCAAGTACACTGGTCCACATACTTGGTGAAAATGAATCTTACCCTAGTTGGAGTTGGTTTCTTTCTCATGTTAAGAAACATGTGGTGAAAGATATTGAAGGGATATGTCTAATATCTGATCTTTATGCTGGAATCCTGAAGGCAGTTAATGAAAAAGGGTCTCCTTGGTCAGAGCCGCGTGGTTTTCACAGGTATATTTTATGACAAATATATTGATTAAGGCATTTTATCATTGATTTTGATTTCTTTTCATGTCTTACATTTATCGTTTTTTCATAGGTATTGCTTAAGGCATCTTATCAACAACTTTAATGACAAGTATCGCAACTCATAATTGAAAGCTTTATCTTACCGTGCTAGGAGTCAGAATCAAATTAGAAAGTTCAACTCTATTATGGAGGAAATTGGAAAAATAAATCGAAAAGCTTGGCATTGGCTCGAGGAACATTCATTCGACAATTGGACACTTACACATGATGGTGGAAAGCGATATGGGCTACTCACAAAAAATTTGTCAGAGATTTTTAATAGTGTACTTAAAGGTGCTCGTTTCTTACCAATCACATCATGTGTTCAACTTACTTTTTATAGATTAGTACACTATTTTGAGGTGAGACGTCCTATGGGATCTAATGCTCAAGCTAATGGAGAAATGTATACTCCCCATGTTTTTGCCAAACAAGCAGCTTTAATGTCAAAAGCTAGTGCACATTCTTTGAGGTCCTTTGACCGGCAGAAAGGTATATTTGAGGTGACAACTCAAAAGGGAAAAACATGCAAGTAGTTGATTTGGATAAAAAGACTTGCACGTGTGGTAAGTGGCAAATATTTAAGTATCCATGTTCTCATGTTTTGAGTGCATGTGCTAGACTTTCTTTGAACACTTAGCAATATATTGATAAATGTTACTCAATTGTTGATTATTGTGCCACTAGGTCATCTGAGTTCTCTCCACTTCCTCATGAAGCATATTGGCCTAACTCTTCATCTATTAGAGAATTACTCCTAAATTCAGAGCTAAAACGGGATAAAAAGGGTCATCCTCGCTCAACAAGACTACGAAATGGAATGGACATTAAGGAAGGAAAAAAGCTAACCTTTGTGGAATTTGTAAAAGACCCGATCATAATCAAGCAACATGTCCCTCTAAGCCTAGAAGAATGGATGCCTAAGCGAGTCTAGTCATTTTGACATCTTAATTTTAATTTGTATCTGATATTGTTACTATTAAGGAATGACTTTATTTAGTATTTCATTTGTATTTGACTAGTTGAAAACACAACTATTTTGATTCATTTTGTGGTTGGAGTATTGGAAAGTTATTATTTCATAATGATTGTTTGCAGTTTTTTTTTTTTTTTTTTGGCATTTTTTTTGTTGAATTACTGTATGATTTTTGCAGATTTTTTTGTAATTTTTTAGTTAAAAGGGATAAATAATAGTAAACTTTAATAATATATTAGTTAAAAGAAAAAGAATAAATAAAAGTACCCAAAAAAGTAAATATTTTTTAAAGTACCCAAATAGGTAAATATTTTTTGTATCTACACCTATTTGGGAAAAAAAAAATCATTTTTGTGAAAGAGAGATACTCTCTCTATTAATGTTGTAGCATTTCTTTTGTATTTAAAGGTGTAAAGGTGTAACGAAATATTATCAAGTTTTTACCATTGTTATATAGTATCAGCAAGTTAGCTCACATTCCACTCTCCCTCTTTTCGTTGCCCATCTCTTTCTTTTTCTCTTTTAGCCGATTACTCTTCATGACCTCCAACACCACAACTGGCCTTTCAACCATACCCTTACACTCACTTAGCCATCTCATAAATATAAAACTAAACTCCACAAACTATCTCCCATGGGAGAAACAACTCATGTATGTGCTAACCTATCTTAATCTTCTTGGCCATATTGATGGCTCATCACCGCCTCCTCCCGAAAAACTCACCTCCAAAAACCAAACTTCCGACAATCCCAAATACCTTTCCTGGAAAACCGCGATCAAAAAGTCATCTTATTGATCAACTCCATCCTTACCGAAGAGGCAATGGCTGAGACCATTGGCCATACCACGACGTTTAGTGTTCGAAAGGCTTTAGCCGATGCCTATAGCCATTATTCGATAGAACATATTCACAATCTTAAGGACACTCTCCAAACCATTCAAAAAGGCGACTCACCCTTGTCTGATTTTGGTCGTAAATTCAAGTCTCTAACCGACCAACTCGCGGCTATCGGGCATCCCGTTAGTGACTAGGATAAACACCACTGGTTCCTTTGTGGACTAGGCGCATCTTTTGAAAACTTATCTACTTCTCGAAGAACCATCCGCCCCGCACCCTCTTTCCGTGACCTCTTAGCAAATGCTGAAAACCAAGAAATGTTCATTCAAAAACTTCACGGGTGTAACAACCGGCAAAAATGAGGTAATTCCGTACTAATTAACTATACGCGATTAACGTAATTAAATGCAATTATGTGTTGATTATTTAACTGAGGCCTTAGAAAGATAGCAATCCCCAAATAATGCATAGGAATGCATATGTTTAATGACAAAACATGATAGGATCATGTGCAAGTAAATTTATCCGGTATGGACACTGGCGATTACCCGGTAAAAATTAAATAAGCGAAAAGGATCCCGGACACCCGGGATATAAAATAAAGAGTAATTTCACAAAATATAATGGGTTTTGGAACTCCAAAGCCATAAGTGAGAGCTTGTTATACAAATCTCCCGGTAACGAATAAAGTGCGCGTACCGCACCCGATACGCGCATAACTTATAATTTCACCCGGCAAAAGCCTAAATAACTTATCAACGCTTAAACTGGACTATGTTTAAGGGTTATTAAAGGAATTTTTAATATCCGGATGACACACGGTTAAAACCCGAAAAATACCCGGACGACACCCGAACGAGAGGGAATTAAACATAACAAATAATGGGTAATATTTAGTAAAGTGGACCCCACCCAAACACCCCAAAGGGGCCGGCCTAGGGCCACCCCCATATGATTAATCCTTCCATTTCTTTATTAATCCAATTATAATTAAGGTTAATCATGAGAATGCATGGAATTGTATTGGATAAAAATCACCTAATCACCTCCCCTCTCTCTCTAAAACTTACGGCCCAAACACCCTCATAATAATCTTCCAAAGATTTTTCCATATCCTACATAATCTTCATTAAGATCTCATACAATCTATTAAAGATTCAAGTAATCTTTGGAGGATTTGGAAGAGATATTATAAGCAATCTTGTAAGCATACTTGAACCAACAAAAAAACTCCTTCTTCTTCTTCCTCTTGGCCGTAGCTTATACCCCCTCCATATACATCTTCTTTTCAAATTTAACACTTCCAAATCACCTCTAAATCTTCATCTTTCAAAACCCCATTGTGTGTTTCAAGAGCTTGGAGCTTAATCACTTGGAAGAACACACTAAACCCCACTCAAATCCAAGGTTTTTGTCTTCCCTAGCCTTGAGCTAGTAGTAAGTTTTTAACCTTGCTTTGATTATTAATGTTCATGTTATGTGTTCTTAAGAGCAAGTTGTACATTAATGGGTAAAATGTGGTTTTTGAAACATAAGTCTTAATATGTTTAACAAGAGTAAAATGGAAGAGTAATAATATGTAGATGGATCATGGATTTAATACTAGTAATGTGGTATTTCTAAAAAATTATAAAAACATGTACATACACTTATGAAGGATAATGATTCGGGCATGATTTATGAAAGAAACTTGAATATGTTAAAAGATAGTTTTAATCATCATAAAATGACCATCTAAAGTATAAAATAAGATGGAATATGTTAGAAAATCATAAATGAAGAAGTTACAAAATTAAAGTCTACTCACTAAGATGAGTGAAATTTGGATATGATGGACAAATACACCAAACACACATATTAGTAGCCTTACTTATGAAATATAAGACTATTAAAAGTGGAATAATGTAAAAATAACCAAACATGAAGAAGATGATTCTTTAAAGTCCACTAGTTTGGAAGAAAAATGCTAACTTTGGAAGTTAGGATGGAAAATGCAACATTTATAAGTTAAGGGACTAATGTTGTAACTTTGAAAGTTGACGGACTAAAATGGATATTTTAGAAACTTTGGTCCAAAAATGCATTAACGGAAAGTATGGTGTCAAAAGTATAAATAATGATTTTTCCAAGGATAGTTTTGGTAGACACTAGTAAACTACTTGTGTATTTGATAAAAAGTGTATTTTTATAAAAATGGAAGTTTATAAAAATATGGAATTATATTAACATAAGGATTTTATAAAAATAAAGGTTTTTATAAAAATATTGGACAAAAGTAGAAACTTGAGAAAACTTATACAAAAATGGATACTTTTATATAAATGGGAATATAAAAGTGTCAGAAACATTTTTGGAATATAAGTTAACAAGTTGGACTAAAAATACAAAAGTATATCTTTCCAAGTAATATGTGTTTGGAAATTGGAAGTATAAATAATATTTCTATAGAACGCATATTGGAAGAAACTTGGGAAAAATTTAACTATCGGACTTAGTTACATAAACTAACTATAGCGAATAAACGGACAAACAAGAGAAAAATGCCATTGCGGCAAAAGGTGAAAATATATATATTTTAAGAAGTAAAGTATATATATAACATGGGTGAAAATTATATAACACTTTCCTGAGTGTTAGAGAAGATATTCGTGGGAGAAAACATAACGTAAAGAACTAAAACGTTAAACAACGTATGGACTTAACAAGAAAAATTACACGTTTATATATGTATATATATGTTCGTCGCGACGAAATTCTAGTATATCTATTTGAATGGGAAAGTAGGTATGCGAGGAGGAAAACCGAGACGAGTAGGCAAAATATACATATATATATGTGTATACCGACGAGATCCTAGTATATTTATTTAAATGGGAAAATAAATGTGCGGCATGGTAAGTCGAGTCGGGCGTTAAGAATATGCTACTGAACGACAACACCTTAGCATGTTTATTTAAATGGGAAAATAAATATGCGGCAAAGTGAGCCGGGTCGGGTATTAAGAATACATTATATCGAACGATACGATCCTAAGTATAATTATTTAAATGGGAAAATAATTATACGTTAGGTAGAGTCGTGTCGAGAATAATAGTATACAAGTCACAAAGGATATTAACGAGAATAATACATAACTCGTAAGAAGAGGGTAATCCATCGCTAATGAACCTAGGATAAGCGTCTAATTAAACGGGAATTGGAACAACACGTGGTCGGGGAGTTGGGTGTACAACTTGCCAAGGCACATGCACTATAGGTGTAGTGACTTACACGCCTAGGACGTTTGTAGGTGCGAGGCCACAAAATTTGTTATCTTCCTTTTTGAGCCAAGCACAGTTTCAGTTGAGTCTCACGGCCCCATTTTAAACTATTTTATGTTTTTCGGGGGAAAGATATGTTAGGGAAATGTTTGACGGGTTAAGTACTTGAGTTGTGATCACCACTCGGGGTTGAGACCTCTCTACTATAATCATTAATTCAGGAAAATGAAACCGAAGGAATATTTGAATAGTACTATTGGTGCCTGACAAGGCCCACCCCTAATCGATAGCGTCGATTATGCATCGGCGTATGCCTGGGGTGCACATATTCTGAAATCAAGTCGTAGGATACCGAGTAACGACTTGGAGCGGGGCATTATTATTATTTGTCTTGGTTTGGTTATAGGCTCAAGTAGAATTGTAGGAACTTGCAACTCCTATAAATTGTCATAACATGGAAATTCCCAAGAGATAAAGTTTCGATAAACTAAAACCTGTGAACTCACCAATATTTATATATTGACGACTTTTTTTTAAACATATCTTTCAGGTAATTGATAGATGATGGACAACGTGGCAAGCTGGGTCGGGGGAATCTCTCATTTGGGCGTCGGGTGTTTCGAAAGGGTTTCATCTTTATTTCCCAAGGATTTGGGATATATTTGAGAAGCCTCCTTAATGTATTAAAAACAATTTATGTTTATGTGTGAACATCAAACATGGTTTTTGACGTCTTAAATAAATGACCCATTTTCTTAATTACTTATGATTTGCGTTAACCTTGACTTCATGCTCTTGAACCATCGCGCCACGTGTTTCCGCCATTGGCGTGGTGTGACAGAAAGTGGTATCAGAGCCAAGGTTATAGCGAATTAGTATTTTTAAAATCTAAACTATAACCGGATTTGGTTCAAAAGATGAAGCTTTCAAAACATATGTATAAAACGCAATAAAGTAAATTATTTCGAAAGAAAAGAACATTGGGCATGAAGAGATTTCGACCAAGCTAGCCATGGGTATTAGTGTGTGCTACGTTAGTATTAGAAGTTAGGAAGAATGCCTTAAATGTACGCTTAACTTTCTAATGAATAATACATAAATATTAGTACGGTTCTTTTGCCAGGGATGTCAGACGCTGAGAGTGCCGCGCCGAGCTACGATAGTAGCATTCAGATTTTGCCAGCTCCACCGATCGAGGTCGAAGTACTCGACCCGGAGGATGATGACATGGAGGTAGACGCCGCCATGGGAGGAGCAGACAGCGACAGCTCCGAGGAGACAGATCCTAGTGAGGACCCAGAGTGGGCCCCCGCTGGAGGAGACATGGCCGCCATAGCAGACCTACCGATGGCAGGGGCACCACAGGCCGATCTGCCTCTCGTGCCACTACCTGCCGCACCATTACCACCCCACCCCATTCGCGCCATCAGGGATTTCCCTGCGGACTGTGCAGGTCCCTCGAGACCCACCCCCACCCGTCTGAGACCGTAGAGTCTCCATTCGATCGACATGCCCACGTCGATCGTGAGCCATTACCCGCCCCTCACATTCCCGTTCCCCCGGGTATGAGGCTTGTGCCTCTTGCCCGAGGACAGAACGGATGGATCTCAGACGACTCCGACGACGAGTCGACAACATCTGTGGAGCACATTGCCATACCGATTCCCCCGGCTGACCTGGAGGAGCCCGTTGCTCCGATGATGGAGGACGCCCCTGCTGCACCTACAGCCCTACTCGCCCTACCGGAGCCCGTACCACAGGATGGGCCAGCCTCTACAGGGCACATCCTAGAGGGTAGCTCAGCCCGTAGCTCTGAGTTACACAGAGCAGGCTTGACGGCGTTCGCTACTGCGAGCCCCACTACCCCCACCGTCATGATATCCGCTCCAGAGTGGACCACTGTTACACAGCCCCTTATGGTCCCATTGGCTGAGCTCATAGAACCTTCATCAGCACCCATGACACTACCCATTACCACCTTTCCCATACTGCCACCCTCCCCGAGATGCTTACCATACCACCACCTGCACCGTACACCGTGGGTGCAGGAGCTCCCTTTATGATACCACCACCTGCACCGTATAATCTAGGTGCAGGAGACCCGTACCAGATGCCACCCCACTTCACCCCTGGATTACTGGGTTTTGCCCAGCCCTTCACATCCCTACCGATACCAGACCTAGTCGGCCCATCCCAGCCGACGTACACTGATATACCCGGGCCGTCACAGCCCCACGGGATGGCCCCACTATCCGGACCGGCCTGGTCCACAGTGATCTCGTTAGAGAGCGACTTCCAGATTCTCGCTGACACGGTACAACGCACTGTGAGCCAGATGGATCAGCAGGCCCGTCTCATGTGGGCCAGGATTATTGACGCCAGGGATGCACTGGCACACTACGCAGAGGAGCTTCTGCGCATGGACGCACTTTGTGGGATCACCAGCGACGCGCACTTTGCGCACCGTCAGTTCCTCTACGAGCGCATTATGACCATCAGCATGTCCATCAGTGTGCATGCTCCCCAGTACCAGTATCCACCGCCACCACCGCAGTAGACGAGGAGACATCCCCGATATATATGTAGTAGTAGTAACATGTTAGCGTAGCAGGGATTACAGCGCTAGTTTGCATTTTTTGCCCAGCCGTGCGGGGTGTGCCGGCATATGACATTATGTTTTTATTTATTTCAAACGATGTATGAGGGATGCTATCCCCATTTTGTTATTATAAACAAAGCGTTGTACTCGTATTATTGAAATTAATGAGAAACTTATTGTTATGATGGTAAAATGTGTGATTGTATGATTGTGATTGTCTGTGATTGTTATTACTTACCTTACATATTGAGATTTGTGCGATTGTGTGGTGATGATTTTGGTTAATTATTATGTTCATGTAATGAGTTGCTGTTTATGCTTGTGTATGACAATATTTGTATGAATGTCTGTCAAAGATTAACTTTAATAATTGTTATTGAAGTAAAATGGCACCAACCACAAGAAGCAACAGTGGCAACGACGTATTGCCCACGACACCCGCTGAACTTGAAACATTGGTCTCGGAGCGTGTAGCCCGAGCTATCGCGGAACACGAGGCCGCTCGCACCGAGAGATCGCGGGACAGGACCGGGAGTGATCAACGTGAGAACTCCCCTACTAGTAAGAGGTTTATGAATAAATGCAAAAGCAATAGGAGATTATCTTGAAGCTCCTATCCCATAATAACATGCCCCCTTATTATTGCAGAAACTGCCTCGCGAGAGCGTGGCTGCACATTCAAAGCCTTCCTGGACTGCAAGCCACTCAACTTCAGCGGCACTGAGGGATCCGTTGGACTAGTCAAATTGTTCGAAAAGACTGAAGCGGTAATCCGTATCAGCAGCTGTACCCCCCGACAGACCGTTATGTACTCCACGAATTTGTTCCTGGATCAGGCATTAACATGGTGGAACAGTCAGGTTCAGTCACTGGGAGACAATGCTGCATACTCCCTAACCTGGTTGGAACTAAGGGAACTCATGATTGCTGAATACTGCCCGGCAAGTGAAGTGCAGAAATTGGAGACTGAATTCTGGAACCTCACCATGACAGGAGCAGACGTAGCGGGGTACACGTCCAGATTCCACGACCTATCACAACTGGTTCCCCGTTTGGTCACCCCAGAGAGCAAGAAGATTGAAAGGTACCTATTCGGACTGGCGCCACAAATCCGCAGCATGGTCACTTCTTCCAAACCCACGACCATGCGCGAAGCCATCGACCTCGCTCTAAGCCTTACTGAGGATGCCATTCGAATGGGCACCTTGATCCGGAAGGTGTCGGGACTTAAAATTTCGGAGCCCAGTAGTGTGGAAGGTAAGAATTTGGGTTCAAACTCAGTGGTTGGGTCTAGTGATCAGGGAAACAAGCCAAGGTTTGGGAAACGGAAGCGTAAGGACGGGAAGAAGGACGGATCATCAGGAGGTTCGAACAAGAAAGGGAAAGGGTATGAGGCCACAGGACGTGGAAATAATGGAAAACAGGGTTATCAAGGAAAGAACGAAGTGATCTGCGGTAAGTGCCGCCATTCCAGGAACAAGACTGAAGAGTGTCGATCTGGAGCACCGAAGACTGGAGGAGCAAGACCCTGCTTCGCATGCGGGTCGCCCGACCATTGGAAGAGGGATTGCCCTAAGCTCAACAACCAAGCACGTGGACGGGCATTTGTGATTGGTGCTGGTGATGCACGACAGGACCCTAACGTGGTCACTGGTACGTTCCCTCTTAATGGTCATTATGCTTCTGTGTTATTTGATACCGGTGCCGATTTTAGCTTCGTATCTGTTGAGTTTAAAAGACTACTTGGGCTAAAAACTAGTAAGCTAGATACACCTTACTCTATAGAACTGGCTAATGGTAAAACTATAGAAACCCGAGAAGTAGCGAAAGATTGTAAGTTGGATCTCTGTGGTCACGAGTTTGGCATTGATCTATTACCGGTCGTACTGGGTAGTTTTGATATAGTCATTGGCATGGATTGGTTATCCGCACACCGTGCCGTCGTTGTTTGCAACGACAAAATAATTCAAGTTCCCCTCACGAGCGGTGAAACTCTATCGATCCAAGAGGAAAGGCGTGGGACGCCATTAAGAATTATTACGTGCATGAAGGCCCGAAAGTGTCTAAGGAAAGGTCTTATCGCATTTTTAGCGCACGTTGTAGATAAGAAGGCCGACGAGCGAAAGTTGGAAGACATTCCGATAGCTAGAGATTTTCCTGACGTATTCCCAGAAGATTTGTCGGGGTTGCCACCACCTCGACAAGTCGAGTTCCGCATCGACCTTGTTCCTGGAGCTGCTCCCGTAGCACGATCGCCATATCGCCTAGCTCCATCTGAGATGCAGGAACTATCCAGCCAACTGCAAGAATTACTGGACAAGGTTTTCATAAGACCGAGTTTCTCACCTTGAGGAGCTCCCGTCTTATTTGTGAAAAAGAAAGATGGCACCTTTCGTATGTGCATTGACTATCGAGAGCTAAACAAGTTAACCATTAAAAATCGCTATCCTCTCCCCAGGATCGACGATTTATTTGATCAACTCCAAGGGTCCAGCTTCTATTCCAAGATTGATCTAAGGTCCGGCTATCACCAGTTGCGTATCCAAGAAGAGGATGTACCAAAAACGGCGTTCAGGACTTGTTATGGGCACTACGAATTCTTGGTAATGTCGTTCGGCTTAACTAACGCACCGGCTGTTTTCATGGACTTAATGAATCGCGTGTGTAAGCCGTATTTGGATAAGTTCGTCATTGTTTTTATTGATGACATCTTGATCTATTCACGCACCAGAGAAGATCACGAAAATCACCTTAGGTTAATCCTTGAAGTCCTACGTAAAGAGAAACTCTATGCTAAGTTCTCGAAATGTGACTTTTGGATTCGAGAAGTCCACTTCCTAGGCCACGTGGTGAATGAAAAGGGTATACATGTCGATCCTGCCAAGATCGAGGCAATTAAAAATTGGGACGCCCCTAGAACTCCTACCGAAGTACGACAATTTCTTGGCCTTGCGGGTTACTACAGGAGGTTCATTGAGAACTTTTCTAAGATAGCACAGTCTTTGACCATGCTAACCCAAAAGGATAAGAAGTTTGAGTGGACGGAAAAGCAAAAAAGCGGCATTTCAAATACTAAAAGAGAAGTTATGTGGCGCTCTAATATTATCACTCCCCGATGGTACGGAAGATTTCGTAGTTTACTGTGACGCCTCTCATCAAGGCTTGGGTTGCGTATTGATGCAACGAGAAAAAGTGATAGCGTATGCTTCCAGACAACTAAAGATCCACGAGAAGAATTACACTACACACGATTTGGAATTGGGAGCAGTGGTATTCGCCCTCAAGATTTGGAGACACTATTTATATGGAACCAAGTGCACGATCTTCAATGATCACAAGAGTTTGCAACACATCTTTGATCAGAAGGATTTGAACATGCGACAACGGCGATGGGTCGAATTATTAAACGATTACGATTGTGAGATAAAGTACCATCCCGGGAAGGCGAACGTTGTGGCCGACGCCTTAAGTCGCAAGGAACGGGTTAAGCCATTGCGTGTCCGAGCTTTGGGTTTAACTATCCACACGAACCTGACTGACCGAATTCGTGAAGCTCAAATCAACGCTCTTAAGCCCGAGAATGTCAAAGGTGAAAGATTGCGGAAGATGGTTGATTCACTGGAGCCAAAGGCGGACCAAGCCTTGTATTTCATGAATAGAATTTGGGTTCCAGTGTATGGTGGGTTGCGTGAACTAGTGTTGGCCGAAGCGCACAGTTCTCGATATTCGGTTCACCCTGGTGCAGACAAGATGTTCCACGATTTGAAAGAACTTTACTGGTGGCCAAATTTCAAGAGGGATATAGCAACTTATGTTGCGCGATGCTTAACTTGCGCAAAGGTCAAAGCCGAGCATGAGAGACCGTCCGGCTTGCTCCAGCAACCGGAAATACCTGAATGGAAATGGGAGCAGATTTCCATGGATTTCATCACCAAGTTACCCAGGACAACAAGCGGCCATGACATGATCTGGGTAATTGTTGATCGATTGACGAAATCCGCACACTTCCTCCCAATTCGCGAAACGGATAAGTTGGAGAAACTGACCCGTTTGTACATTAAGGAAGTGGTGTCTAAGCATGGTGTACCTATTTCCATCATCTCCGATCGAGATAGTCGTTTCACCTCAAGATTTTGGGAAAGTTTGAATGAAGCCCTCGGTACTCGCCTTGACATGAGTATCGCATATCATCCCCAAACTGATGGTCAAAGTGAACGAACCATCCAGACCTTGGAAGATATGTTACGGGCATGCGCAATCGATTTCAGCGGTAATTGGGATACACACTTGCCACTGGTGGAATTTTCGTATAACAACAGTTACCACACGAGCATTCAAGCTGCACCTTTTGAAGCTCTATATGGACGCAAGTGTAGATCTCCTCTATGTTGGGCTGAAGTTGGAGAAAAGCAACTTACCGGGCCCGAAATTGTTCAAGAGACGACGGACAAGGTCTTCTTGATAAAAGAACGTCTCAAAGCGGCCCGTGACCGGCAGAAAAGCTACGCTGATATGAGGCGAAAGCCTTTGGAATTTCAAGTCAGAGACAGGGTCCTACTAAAGGTGTCACCTTGGAAGGGTGTCGCGCGCTTTGGGAAGCGCGGAAAGCTGAACCCACGGTATGTTGGACCGTTCGAAATCTTGTCCAGAGTAGGCCCCGTGGCATACAAGCTCAAGTTGCCACAAGAGCTTAACGGTGTACATGACACGTTTCACGTGTCGAATTTGAAGAAGTGCCTATCCGACGAAACTCTCATCATCCCTGCGGACGAAATCCACATTGACGACAAGTTACACTTTGTCGAAGAACCAATCGAAGTAACTGATTGGAAGATCCAAAAATTAAGGCGCAACAAGATCAGGTTGGTCAAAGTGCGCTGGAATGCCAAGCGTGGACCGGAGTTCACGTGGGAAAGGCTGGACCGGATGAAGCAAAAATATCCCGCCCTATTCGAGAAGACCCCTATACCGGAGAACTCGAAGTGAATTCCGGGACGGAATTCTCTTAACGGGGGAGAATGTAACAACCGGCAAAAATGAGGTAATTCCGTACTAATTAACTATACGCGATTAACGTAATTAAATGCAATTATGTGTTGATTATTTAACTGAGGCCTTAGAAAGATAGCAATCCCCAAATAATGCATAGGAATGCATATGTTTAATGACAAAACATGATAGGATCATGTGCAAGTAAATTTATCCGGTATGGACACTGGCGATTACCCGGTAAAAATTAAATAAGCGAAAAGGATCCCGGACACCCGGGATATAAAATAAAGAGTAATTTCAAAAAATATAATGGGTTTTGGAACTCCAAAGCCATAAGTGAGAGCTTGTTATACAAATCTCCCGGTAACGAATAAAGTGTGCGTACCGCACCCGATACGCGCATAACTTATAATTTCACCCGGCAAAAGCCTAAATAACTTATCAACGCTTAAACTGGACTATGTTTAAGGGTTATTAAAGGAATTTTTAATATCCGGATGACACACGGTTAAAACCCGAAAAATACCCGGATGACACCCGAACGAGAGGGAATTAAACATAACAAATAATGGGTAATATTTAGTAAAGTGGACCCCACCCAAACACCCCAAAGGGGCCGGCCTAGGGCCACCCCCATATGATTAATCCTTCCATTTCTTTATTAATCCAATTATAATTAAGGTTAATCATGAGAATGCATGGAATTGTATTGGATAAAAATCACCTAATCACCTCCCCTCTCTCTCTAAAACTTACGGCCCAAACACCCTCATAATAATCTTCCAAAGATTTTTCCATATCCTACATAATCTTCATTAAGATCTCATACAATCTATTAAAGATTCAAGTAATCTTTGGAGGATTTGGAAGAGATATTATAAGCAATCTTGTAAGCATACATGAACCAACAAAAAAAATCCTTCTTCTTCCTCTTGGCCGTAGCTTATACCCCCTCCATATACATCTTCTTTTCAAATTTAACACTTCCAAATCACCTCTAAATCTTCATCTTTCAAAACCCCATTGTGTGTTTCAAGAGCTTGGAGCTTAATCACTTGGAAGAACACACTAAACCCCACTCAAATCCAAGGTTTTTGTCTTCCCTAGCCTTGAGCTAGTAGTAAGTTTTTAACCTTGCTTTGATTATTAATGTTCATGTTATGTGTTCTTAAGAGCAAGTTGTACATTAATGGGTAAAATGTGGTTTTTGAAACATAAGTCTTAATATGTTTAACAAGAGTAAAATGGAAGAGTAATAATATGTAGATGGATCATGAATTTAATACTAGTAATGTGGTATTTCTAAAAAATTATAAAAACATGTACATACACTTATGAAGGATAATGATTCGGGCATGATTTATGAAAGAAACTTGAATATGTTAAAAGATAGTTTTAATCATCATAAAATGACCATCTAAAGTATAAAATAAGATGGAATATGTTAGAAAATCATAAATGAAGAAGTTACAAAATTAAAGTCTACTCACTTAGATGAGTGAAATTTGGATATGATGGACAAATACACCAAACACACATATTAGTAGCCTTACTTATGAAATATAAGACTATTAAAAGTGGAATAATGTAAAAATAACCAAACATGAAGAAGATGATTCTTTAAAGTCCACTAGTTTGGAAGAAAAATGCTAACTTTGGAAGTTAGGATGGAAAATGCAACATTTATAAGTTAAGGGACTAATGTTGTAACTTTGAAAGTTGACGGACTAAAATGGATATTTTAGAAACTTTGGTCCAAAAATGAATTAACGGAAAGTTTGGTGTCAAAAGCATAAATAATGATTTTTCCAAGGATAGTATTGGTAGACACTAGTAAACTACTTGTGTATTTGATAAAAAGTGTATTTTTATAAAAATGGAAGTTTATAAAAATATGGAATTATATTAACATAAGGATTTTATAAAAATAAAGGTTTTTATAAATATATTGGACAAAAGTAGAAACTTGAGAAAACTTATACAAAAATGGATACTTTTATATAAATGGGAATATAAAAGTGTCGGAAACATTTTTGGAATATAAGTTAACAAGTTGGACTAAAAATACAAAAGTATATCTTTCCAAGTAATATGTGTTTGGAAATTGGAAGTATAAATATTATTTCTATAGAACGCATATTGGAAGAAACTTGGGAAAAATTTAACTATCGGACTTAGTTACATAAACTAACTATAGCGAATAAACGGACAAACAAGAGAAAAATGCCATTGCGGCAAAAGGGGAAAATATATATATTTTAAGAAGTAAAATATATATATATATAACATGGGTGAAAATTATATAACACTTTCCTGAGTGTTAGAGAAAATATTCGTGGGAGAAAACATAACGTAAAGAACTAAAACGTTAAACAACGTATGGACTTAACAAGAAAAATTACACGTTTATATATGTATATATATGTTCGTCGCGACAAAATTCTAGTATATCTATTTGAATGGGAAAGTAGGTATGCGAGGAGGAAAACCGAGACGAGTAGGCAAAATATACATATATATATGTGTATACCGACGAGATCCTAGTATATTTATTTAAATGGGAAAATAAATGTGCGGCATGGTAAGTCGAGTCGGGTGTTAAGAATATGCTACCGAACGACAAGACCTTAGCATGTTTATTTAAATGGGAAAATAAATATGCGGCAAAGTGAGCCGGGTCGGGTATTAAGAATACATTATATCGAACGATACGATCATAAGTATAATTATTTAAATGGGAAAATAATTATACGTTAGGTAGAGTCGTGTCGAGAATAATAGTATACAAGTTACAAAGGATATTAACGAGAATAATACATAACTCGTAAGAAGAGGGTAATCCATCGCCAATGAACCTAGGATACGCGTCTAATTAAACGGGAATTGGAACAACACGTGGTCGGGGAGTTGGGTGTACAACTTGCCAAGGCACATGCACTATAGGTGTAGTGACTTATACGCCTAGGACGTTTGTAGGTGCGAGGCCACAAAATTTGCTATCTTCCTTTTTGAGCCAAGCACAGTTTCAGGTGAGTCTCACGGCCCCATTTTAAACTATTTTATGTTTTTCGGGGTAAAGATATGTTAGGGAAATGTTTGACGGGTTAAGTACTTGAGTTGTGATCGCCACTCGGGGTTGAGACCTCTCTACTATAATCATTAATTCAGAAAAATGAAACCGAAGGAATATTTGAATAGTACTATTGGTGCCTGACAAGGCCCACCCCTAATCGATAGCGTCGATTATGCATCGGCGTATGCCTGGGGTGCACGTATTCTGAAATCAAGTCGTAGGATACCGAGTAACGACTTGGAGCGGGGCATTATTATTATTTGTCTTGGTTTGGTTATAGGCTCAAGTAGAATTGTAGGAACTTGCAACTCCTATAAATTGTCATAACATGGAAATTCCCAAGAGATAAAGTTTTGATAAACTAAAACCTGTGAACTCACCAATATTTATATATTGACGACTTTTTTTTAAACATATCTTTCAGGTAATTGATAGATGATGGACAACGTGGCAAGCTGGGTCGGGGGAATCTCTCATTTGGGCGTCGGGTGTTTCGAAAGGGTTTCATCTTTATTTCCCAAGGATTTGGGATATATTTGAGAAGCCTCCTTAATGTATTAAAAACAATTTCTGTTTATGTGTGAACATCAAACATGGTTTTTGACGTCTTAAATAAATGACCCATTTTCTTAATTACTTATGATTTGCGTTAACCTTGACTTCATGCTCTTGAACCGTCGCGCCACGTGTTTCCGCCATTGGCGTGGTGTGACAACGGGTCACAACCTCCACAGGTCGCTTTCTATGTTCATCAACCCAAAAATTGCTACCACCGTACCAGTTCGTCCCGCAGCAGAGGACGCCACTCAATAAGTCTCGTGGCCGTGGAGGATCCTAAGTTTGCCATCTCCATTGTCAATTGTGTAGAAAGGAGGGACATTATGCAACCACTTGTCCAAATCTTGGATCGTTTGCTAAAAAATCTCAAAATCTCGATTCCAATCTAGCCGATGCCTTTTATGCTCAGTGCAATGTTGCCAACGACACTCTGGATTGGACTGCCGATTCATGTGCTACCACACATATGCTTCCCACTAAATTTGGTCTAAATAATTCAAAACTGAAAACATTCGAGTAACTTTTGGTGGGAATCTTTACCCGTAACCCACATTGGAAACACACATTTAAACAATTCAATTTCGTTAAAAAATGTGCTAGTCATTCAAAATCTCACAAAAAAAATCTACTTTCAATTAGTCGATTAACAAATGATTCACCGGTTGATATTTTGTTTTCTAATCATTTTTTTTCACATTCAGGACCAAAAAAAAACGGAAGTTCTAGCTAGAGGCACATGTGAAAACGGCTTCTATGTCCTCACTCAAAGTCATAAGTCCCTTGTTGTCGTGCTTTCTGCTACGCACCTTCGTGCTTCATTTAATAAATGGCACAGTCGCCTTGGCCATGTTTTTTTGACACAATTTCTAGTTTAAATAAACTTGGACATGTTTTTGTTACATCCTTGTTACCCAAACCGGGATTATGCAATTCTTGCGAATTATCAAAAGCAAAACATTTACCATTGATTGAAAATAATAAACGCGCACAACATGTTTTGGATCTCATTCATTGCGATCTATGGGGACCCGCTACTATACCATCCACTGATAGATATCGGTACTATGTCATATTTAATGATGATTATTCTCGATTCACTTGGTTTTATCCATTAAAGGCAAAATTGGATTTTTACAACATCCTCACAACATTTTTACCTTTTGTTCAAAACCAATTTTCAGAAACCATCAAAGTATTTCAAAGGATAACATTGGGGATCTGCTTACAAAAGGCTTAAGCAGAGAGCCAGTGCACAAGTCGTCGAAAGGAAAGGTACTAAAGCCTTGGAGTAAGTTTGTACAACGGAAAACCTATCCTAGAAGATTGGAGATCCATGTTGAAATGTACTATTTAACCTAGTGCGTAGATCGATATGGTTAATTAGTATTAACTTGTATTCTTATGAGCAGAGAGTCCACTATTGAGTATCTAAACCATGTCATGAAGTTTGTAGACACCCTTTTTGAGTTATTATCAGAAGCTCGTGGGCTGGAACCCAACTATCTAAAACAGCTGGAATGCGAGAAAGGAAAAAGCGTAGCTTGCCACTATTATCCGCCTTGCCCGAAACTTGATAAGACGCTCACGGTTAATAAGCACACGGATGCTTCTTTCGTTACTCTACTTCTACAAGATGAGATTGGGGGACTACAAGTTCTTCATCAAAACCAATGGGCCAATGTTGATCCTATTCCAAATGCTCTTGTTGTTAATATAGGGGATCTTCTTCAGGTATCTGTTCTATAACATAAGTGAACACGAACTTTACATAATAAATCATATATATGACCGAGCTTTCAAGATCCAACCTTTGACAGTTGAGAACATTCAAAATTCAATAAAATTAATATGGTTAATTACTAGACTTTTGAGAAAAGGCTACGTGTAATTGAATTACTTATGATCTTGTGTTGAATCCGTGTAGATCATATCCAATGACAAGCTCAAAAGTGTGATCCATCGAGCCGTTGGCAATGTAACTCAAACAAGAACATCGGTTTCCTGTTTTTTTTCATGGTGTGGCTACACCCCGAAAACATATGGACCCATTGAAAAGCTTATCACGAAAGAAAGTCCTCAAATTTATTGAGAATTTACTGTAAAAAAAGATTACATGATGGAGTTTTATGCCAGGGGACTTGATGATAAATCTGGCTTAAACTATGTTCGTATGTAAGACTATATATGTGTTGTTTCTGTAATGAACCAAATATGCAAACATATCTTGTATTTATGTACATTTATTTGGACTTGTAGTTTATTTACCAAGTTTGAACTACAACTGAGTATGGATAGCTTTCAAATAGTATAGATCAATGCATAAATGGTTTAAGTGACAACTTGAGAACTTAGACTATAAACCTAAACATCCCGTTAGGACAGGTTTGGGTCCGTTCGCGGCTAGATCACTGCTAACGGGCCATGAATGATTTGGGAAACCCCTCGATCATCTGGACCACTTATGGTCCTTGCCTAACATATGAGATCAATGGTGTCCACTTACACTTAATCATCTATTGGAATCACTAATCTCTTAAAGATTATAACACTTAATTCATTCACGGAGATTTTGTAGTATGTACAATTCTTTCTCCTGGTTGGATTGTAACATTACTTTCTGCAAGGTGATTTGTTAGTGTTTGAGTGTGTGTATAGAAGCAGCATGAAACCACCAATCAATGGCCCATTAGGTAAATGCACTATAGTATTTGTCAACACATCCCATGATTAAAGCCAAATAAATTCATCCCATGTTTTCCTCTTGGTCAAACCAGTCTTGCGACTCGTGGTAGCGTGCTGCAATCTTAATCAAATACAATGCGGGTCCCCATCAGCCAATGAGCATTAATCTTTAGTTTCTTTTTCTTAAGAACTCTAGTTGTATGGCTACAAAATTATCAATTTGAATATAATAAGAGTGAAGGGATTGGGGCGGGGGTTTGGGCGTGGGAACCCAACCCACACCGAGAACACTACCCCCAAGGGGAAATGAGTGTCAGCGTTACCCCAATGACGTGGGGGCTTGAGGTGGAGGCTATTGATTGGTTGGTTTAAAAAAATTGACCGGCGTGGATTGGTTGGTTTTATTCAACTCGTGCCCCCAACCCAAACCCCTCCACTCCCCATAGCCTTATAACAACCTAGAAATTTACATACAACTATAACAATCAGTATACAGCAAAACAAACTTCATGAATTTTTTGAGCGGATCAACATGAGGCACATTTAGAAAAAGACTCAATATATCATTAGGATTGGAACGGTATGTTCATCGATTTATACAACTTATTTACAACAGCCCGATTTTATTGAATAAAAAGAATTTATGCTCCCTTAACTTATTTTTCTGCTATTATTCCCCATGATTTATTCACATGACATGGCCACCAAATTAAGAAAACTTACCCTGATAGTAAGTTTTCATTTCCCATCTACTTTTCTTTAGGGCTGGCAATAGGTAATCTGTATAAGACACGATTAGACATGTTAACTAAAAAGTTCACTATGTGAAATTTTACTTTTTTAAAAACTAGTTAGAATTAGGAGGCTATGATCCATCATATCTCTTTCTTGGTACATAAAACATATAACTGTGTTATAAACATGTGATATAAAGTAGTTAAAAGAGTTGTGTTCAAGTTTAGAACTTATGATGCTCGCGTCGTGTTAGTTAGTATTGGGTCAATTGTAATAAATGAAATAATATGAGGGTCAATTGTGTCAAGTCTTAGAAGTTTAAAAGTTAGTTATAGTTAGTTGAGTGTATAAATAGGAGGGAATTGTGTTGTATGATCTTTAGCTATGATTGAATAAGAATTTCTCCTTCTGTTCTCTCTTCTTACCATTTGTAGCTAACAAATTGGTATCAGAGCCGAGATCCTCTCGACCTGTAACTGATTAACTACCAACCGCTATAACCGTTTTAACCGCCGTTCACCACCACAATTAATCACCGATAACTACCACCACAACCGTGTACTCTGATCACTTCCATCATTCTTCTTCCTTCATTTCTTCCGTTCAGACATTCTATTCTTTTCTTCATTACTCTGTTTTCGATTTCAGTTTGATTTCAGTCGATTACGATTGAAATTACTCCATTGATTGGATAATTTGTGTTCAATCAACTCTGTAAACAGGTTAATTCGTAATCTGCTTACTCTAAAATCATCAGTTTAATCAACCATTAATCCATAAATTGTTGTTACCATGACGACAACCAGGAACCAGAATCTTGAACAAAAGATTCAAGAACATGATAGTACTCTAACTCGTTTGGAAGCCGCTGCTGGCCAGAATTTGACTGAGATAGAAGGTTTGAGATCATTTGCATTAAAGAATGCTGAGAATTTGCAAAAGAATGTTGAGAACATAGAAGCTATCAAGATTCAAATGGAAGCTCAAATGAATGAGATTTTGAAGACTATTCAGAATCAATCTATGAGTAATAACCGATCATCTCTTAATAATAATAATCATAATGATAATAATAATAATGTGATTCATAATAATCACAATCACTCACACATCCATAATGATAATAATAATAATATGATGTCTAACGGTCAGTTAAACACTGTTATGAATCATAACTCACACAATAGTCGGTTAACCAAGATTGAGTTTCCAAAATTTGATGGAAACAATGTGGAAGGTTGGCTTTGCAAAGTAGAGCATTTCTTTGTAATTGACCAAACCCCTAAGGCATTAAAAGTGAGGCATGTAATTGTACACTTGTATGATATTGCACTTCATTGGCATCAATCATTTGTTCAGTCAAGAGGTGGTAATATTGATGCGATGGGCTGGCCAGAATATAAAAGTGCAATATGTGCAAGATTTGGTCTCTTAATGAATCAAGATGCTATGGGTACTTTAGCTGCCATCAAACAAACTGATACTCTTGATAAACTCAATCAAGAATTTGATTTAGCCTTAACAAGAGTAACCATATGTGATGAGTATGCGGTCAGTCTTTATTTGAGGGCCTTGAAACCAGAAATTGGTTATCAGGTGAGACTACTCAGGCCAAAGAATCTACCAGAAGCATATCTTCTAGCAAGAATGCAAAATGATGCTTTGGTGGCCCTACAGTCCATTCAACCAAAGACAAGGAGCACATATAGTACTTATAATAATAATAATAATAAGCCATTCACAATGGCCAACACCAACAAATTGTCTGTGCTTCCAAGTCCGAAGCCTTTGGCTTCCAAGAAATGGACATTGACCCATAAAGAAATTGAAGAAAAACGTGCAAAGGGTGAATGTTTTGGCTGTAGTGAGAAATATACTCAGGGTCATGTATGCAAGAATAAGCAATTGTTTTCTATTGAACTGGTGAGTGTAGAAGACAATGAGGAGGACAGTGAAGAGATAGATTTAAGTGAAGTCATGACACAGTCTTTGCAAGAGCCTAAGATATCATTGAATGCAATGATGGGGGTACCATCTTATTCAACAATGAGAATTAAAGGGTCAATTGGTACCAAGACCTTGCATATTTTGTCAGATTCAGGCTCAACTCATAATTTTTTGAGTGAAACACTGGCTATGAAGATGAAATGTCCATTGGAAATAATTCCTGAGGTTCAGGTCACTGTGGCTGATGGTAAAAAGCTTTGCTGTAATAAGATGTGCAGAAACTTCCAATGGATGATGCAAGGAAGATGGTTCAAAGCAGATGTTATCTTGGTTCCTTTAACCAATTATGACATGGTATTAGGTGTCCAGTGGTTGCAGACACTTGATGACATTATTTGGAATTTTAAGAAGTTAACAATGAAGTTTTCCATTGATAATCAGGTGATAGAATTGAAAGGAATTGATTCTGAATCTTTAAAAGTTTGTTCTGCTGAGAAGATGGAAACCTTATTACAGTCACAAGAAGTGATCAACACTGCACAAATATTCAGTTTACAGGCTCTTGATAAGCCTGAATTTCAACATGAGGCTAAGGTACATTCTGCAAGCACTAATTCAGTACTCTTACAATTACTTGATAAGTATGCAGATGTGTTTGATGTTCCTAGTGGTTTACCTCCTCAAAGAGATTGTGACCATAGAATTTTCTTGAAAGATGAGTCTGTCACAATCAATCAAAGGGCATATAGGTATCCTGTAGGCCAGAAAGATGTTATTGAGAAGTTAACTCAGGAGTTGTTGGATTCTGGGGTTGTTAGGAATAGCAAAAGTGCTTTTGCTTCTCCTGTAGTGTTGGTAAAGAAAAAAGATGGATCATGGAGGTTTTGTGTAGACTATAGGCAACTGAATGAAGCTACAATAAAAAATAGGTTTCCTATTCCATTAATTGAAGAGTTGCTAGATGAATTAGGTGGTGCCTCTGTGTTTTCTAAGTTGGATTTAAGGGCTGGTTATCATCAAATCAGAATGGATGAGAGAGATGTCCACAAAACTGCCTTTAGAACTCATCAAGGGTTATTTGAGTTCATGGTAATGCCATTTGGCCTTACCAATGCTCCAGCCACATTCCAGGCTCTTATGAATGATACCTTTAAAAGTCTTATGAGGAAAACTACACTAGTTTTCTTTGATGATATTTTGGTTTATAGCCCAAATATAGATCAACATATCAAAGACTTGGAACAGGTTTTGTTATTGTTAAGACACCACTCATTGTTTGCCAAGAAGTCTAAGTGTTCATTTGGAGGGGCAAATGTGGAATATTTGGGACATATAATTTCTGGTAAGGGGGTAGAGACAGATCCTGCAAAAATAGAAGCAGTTCAGCAGTGGCCTATTCCTTTGAACCAAAAGCAGTTAAGAGGTTTTTTAGGCTTAGCAGGATATTACAGGAGGTTCATTAAAGGATTTGGTACTATGGCCAGACCCTTAACTGAGCTCCTTAAAAAAGAAGCTTTCCAATGGCATGTGCAAGCCCAGGAAGCCTTTGATCAGTTGAAAAAGGCTTTAACTTCTGCTCCAGTATTGGCTTTACCAGATTTTTCCCAAGAGTTTGTAATTGAAACTGATGCTTCATCTAAAGGAATGGGGGCAGTCTTAATGCAGCAAGGTCATCCCTTGGCTTTTATTAGCAAGGCCTTGTCTGTGAGACAACAGAACTTATCAGTATATGAAAAAGAGCTTCTTGCAATCTTGATGGCTGTTAAACAATGGCACCATTATCTGATTGTCAAGAAATTCATTATCAAAACTGATCATAGAAGCCTGAAGTATTTGTTAAGTCAGAAAATCACTACCCCACTGCAACAAACTTGGTTGGCTAAACTGATGGGCTATACATATGAAATCATGTATAAGCAGGGAAGTGAGAATTTGGTAGCTGATGGATTATCCAGAGTCCATGGCATGGCATTGTTTGAAATGAGCATGAGTACCTTATGTCCTGTCTTGTTAAACAGAATTAAGGACTCATGGAAGAATGATGCTCAGATACAAACAGTTATTGGAAATGTGCAGCAGGGTAATACTATTCCTAATGTAACTTGGGATGGTCATTTGCTAAAGAGGAAGAATAAGCTTTGGGTAGGTGATGATCCTGTGCTTAAAAAAGATATTATGACTTTATTTCACAGTTCTCCAACTGGAGGGCATTCTGGGTATTTACCAACTCTCAAGAGGCTGAACAGTTTGTGTTATTGGAAGAAGTGTTCTAAGGATGTTTTCAATTTTACAAGAGATTGTTCTGAATGTCAACAAGCTAAGTATGAACCTGTTGCTAACCCTGGGCTCTTACAGCCTCTTCCTATTCCTTCTCATGTGTTCACAGATATTTCAATGGATTTCATATCTGGTCTGCCAAAGTCACAAGGGAAAGATGTCATTTTGGTTGTTGTGGACAGGTTAACCAAGTTTGCTCATTTCTTACCTTTAACTCACCCCTATAGTGCCTCTCAAGTAGCTCAAGTTTTTCTGGATAATGTGTTCAAATTGCATGGATGTCCTGTTAATATTGTGTCAGACAGAGATTCTATCTTCCTTAGTCAATTTTGGAAGGAATTCATGAGATTACAAGGGGTGAATCTGTCATACTCTACAGCATACCATCCTCAGAGTGATGGTCAAACAGAAGTTCTTAACAGGTGTTTGGAGTCTTACTTAAGATGTATGTGCATGCATAGTCCAGCTCAATGGCTTAAATGGTTAAGCTTAGCTGAGTTCTGGTATAACACATCTTATCACTCTTCTATAAAGACAACTCCTTTTGAAGCCTTGTATGGGTTTCCTGCTCCTTTACACATTCCTTACATTCCCAATGACACTGCTGTGGCATCAGTTGAAGAATTGCATAGAGATAGAGAGGCCATGATTGTTAAACTGAAGGATTCTTTGGCTCAAGCTAGAAACAGGATGAAGCAGTGTGCTGATAAGAAAAGAAGTGACAGGTCTTTTGCAGTTGGGGATTGGGTTTACTTGAAGCTTAGGCCTTTTGTTCAAACTACATTGAGGGTTCAAAAGCACTGCAAGATTGGTCCTAAGTTTTTTGGACCATTCTTAATTATAGCTAAGGTGGGTTCAGTAGCTTATAAGCTAGACCTGCCTCAAGATGCTCAGATCCACAATGTTTTCCATGTGTCATTACTGAAGAGAGCTAGAGGAAATCATGTTCCTTTGTTGTCATTTCCAGTGGGTCCAAGATTTACTTTGCAGCCGAGGGCTGTGATTGACAAAAGGGTCATCAGGAGAAACAATAGTTTGGTTCAGCAAGTGTTAGTCCATTGGAAGGATCTACCATTGACAGAAGCTACTTGGGAGTTTGCTGATGACTTTCACCTTCGTTTTCCAGATTTCCATTCTTGAGGACAAGAATGATTTTTTGGGAGGGAAGATATGTTAGTTAGTATTGGGTCAATTGTAATAAATGAAATAATATGAGGGTCAATTGTGTCAAGTCTTAGAAGTTTAAAAGTTAGTTATAGTTAGTTGAGTGTATAAATAGGAGGGAATTGTGTTGTATGATCTTTAGCTATGATTGAATAAGAATTTCTCCTTCTGTTCTCTCTTCTTACCATTTGTAGCTAACACGTCACCTGTTAAACCTGTTAGGACACGATTTGTCAGCCCTACTTTTCTTATATATTATTACTTACTGTTGTAGACTTGCAGCATAATAATTGTCACTCACAATTAAACTATGTATTATTGAAAACAAAACATGAACAGTTAGTGGCAAATTCGTAATTAAAGGATTTCTCAGGGTATGAGTGACATGATTGCACGTGTCAGCTGCTCTTGCAAAGTGTTGGATCATTGAAACGTGGCAGGTAGTCTTGCAATGTGGTGGATCTTAGGCTACCCACTATTTAGCTTTTATATGTTTTTAAACTATGTATTATTGAAAACAAAACATGAACAGTTAGTGGCAAATTCGTAATTAAAGGCTTTCTCAGGGGTATGAGTGACATGATTGCACGTGTCATGCAAAGTGTTGGATCATTGAAACGTGGCAGGTAGTCTTGCAACATGGTGGATCTTAGGCTACCCACTATTTAGCTTTTATATTGTTTGTTCCAGGCTTCCCTCCATCATTCCTAGAGAGATAATATTAAGAGAACGAGAAAGAAGGCCGCTGGTCGTTCCGGCGTCTGCAATGCCATCTCACTCAAGCTCTCTTTAAACCTCTCTTCTTCTCTCTGTTTCTTTTTTGGTGACGGTGTGGAAACAGGGGATAGAGAGGAAAATAGAGAGAGGGTGCCGCCCTGCTGTTGCCGGCGAACTTTCGGTCATTTATGGCGGCGGCGGACCTGTGTAGTGCCTTCTATCTCTCTTTTTCTCTTTGAAATTTTTTTGTGGATTTTATTTTTATCACTCGGTGATGTTGAGCTACTCTCATATGAGAGTTTAGATCCAATATTATTCATCAGATGTAGACTGTGTATAACAGTGGTTGCATGTAGATGTCAAGGGGGTGTGATGGGGACGGTGTCGTCTCCTTTCCTCGGTTCCGACGATGGAGAGAGAGAAGCAAGGTGGGTGAGGGGGGTTGTACGTCGGTGGAGATGAGACGGTGATGGTGGGTGTTTTGGTGTTGGTGGGTGTTCGGTGGTGGAGGTGAGCCAATGTTGGTGTTGGGTTTTTGGTAGTGGTGAATGACTGAATGTTCGGTGCGGGAGGTAAGATGGTCGCTGGCGTCAGATGGTGGTAAGGTGTGTTCGGTGGTGGTGGTGGTGGAATGAAGGGGTGATGGTGGTTTATGGCAAAGTTACGTGGTGGTGGTGGTATGGCGTAGGTGAGTGGCAACGGTGATGATAACTGGTTGTGGTTGGGGTTGTTGAGAGGAAAGAGAAGAAGAATAGATGAGAGAGAGGGAGAGAGAGAGAGAGAAGAGGATAATCTCTATATAAGAGGAAAGAGAAGTAGGCATATGCAACATTGTAGTTAATTACTTTCTTTCTCTTGCCTAGATGGGTATAACTGTTGCAAGATTGGTTTTTTTAATACGATTTGATTATTTTATTTCTATTGTTTTACTTGAAATCTGTAGTAAATGTATGATAATTAATGTATAAAGTTGAAGTTATAAGTATTATTTCTGTTGATGGTTTACCACTTTAATGAACACCTAAGTTTTAGGAGATTAGCATTGTACTTATCTTGCTAATAACGTTAGTTTCCTTGTATTATCATTTTTTTAGATGTGGAGGTAGGGGTATAGCTATAGACAATGTGAACAATTTGAAGTAGTAATTAAAAGCTTATTCTTTAACATTTATGAATTCTCATTCGTCTTAAAGAGCTAAATAATGAGTGGTCAAGGCATTGTAAAACATGTCTATATAAAAATATAGCAAACAAAGAAACAAACATGCGATGCCCAAATTTACTAAACGTGCAATAATGAGGCCCCCCAAATTTACTAAACGTGCAATAATGAGGCCCCTGACAGTGGTTTCGATATGAGAATTCGTCTTTATGATTCTTCATCAATGTAAAACGCGTGTTGATTGTTATGCTGGTATCGTACCGGTACGAAAGCGCGCTTCCTCAATAATGAAGCCCCTGACAATGGTTTCGGTATGAGAATTCGTCTTTATGATTCTTCATCAATGTGTTATGCTGGTATCGCACCGGTACGAAAGCGCGCAGCGAAGCGCGCGAAGAATCTTACTAGTTATACAAAAAAATTAAAATGTTAAAGTCTTTCATCATTGCAAACTCACAATTATACAAAAAATTAAGTATGTAACTCATCCTGTGCCTTTTGCGACAGTAAACAAAAAAATACAGCACAACAAACTAAACAGTCTGAGTTGGTTGATTTAGTAGGACCAGCCTTACATCTACCCCTGAGCATAGAGAGGTTTCTTGCTTCCAGAGAGACCATCGACTTAACACACACAACCAACAAAATTATAGAAAATGATGGGTAGTGGGTGTACAGGGCCGGCCATGGTGGGGTGTGGGGAGGACTCCCGACCCGGGCCCAATTTCTAGTGTGGCACATTCGGTCGGTCACAATGGCGGATTTACATGTATTGGAGGGTCAGTAATATCCTTATTGAATCGATTGGAAATGGTTCATATCAGATCTGTGCAAATTTACAGATCCGCCAAAAAAATTTTACAGGGTAAGGGTTTAGTGAGGAAAACGATGGTAAATGCGTAAATACTCAAAAATGATGGGGGTATTTTAGTAAAGTTACGAATTTATGAGTTTTTTTTTTAAAGTGACTTTATGAGTACTTGGAAAAAGTCTATGTGGGTAAAACATGTGTCAATGTCGATCAAACCTGCAATTGTCATTGTATTATCAGTCACCATATTATTTTCAAGATTAAAATGATGTTGTTAAAAAAAATGATAAAAAAACCTTAAAACTAATAGTTTATTTTTACCACAATTTTTTACTTTTATTATTGTTAGCCTATTTCATTTGATTTTAAAAATATCTAATTTATTTGATTTGATAATAAAAAAACCCATAAAACTAATCGTTTATTGTTAGTCGATCCGTATTGTGCCCCGTCAAAGAAAATTCTATATTCGCCACTGCACTAAAGTAACTTAACTATTAGTCAATAACCATAAAGCGTTATCCCACTTAAGAAAAAAAACTTTGCGGATTGGCAATGATAGTTATCGAGAACGATCGAAATGTTGGATAATATAAACTGTGAAGAGTTGATATATCGATTTGATGTTAAAAATAGTTTACGTTTATTTATTTTGTTAACGCCTGAGGCTGAGGGGCACCTTTTTTCTTGACTCGACGCGGACACCCGAATTCTCAAGGACGACCTTGTGGTGTGTACATGAAAAATTGTTAGAAAGATTACCTTTTTATCAGCCAAAATCAGGGATAGTGGAAAGAATTTTGCAGTATGTGTTGGTCTTTATTGGGGTTTTTATTGGGTTGTTGTAAATTTGAGTTAACCTCCAAAGAAAGTGCACACAATATTAATGAGTACATCCCCTGCAAAATAACCAGATTCCCACCACAATTAACAGTTAAACACCTAAAGCATCCAAAAAAGTGGATTAAGACATCAAAAAATAGAATACATAGAGGGTGTTTGGGATTGCGTTTTGAATCTGATTTTTAGATTATTGCATTTTGAAAACCAAGATAATCAGTTTTTAGTGTTTGGATTGCGTTTTGATAACGCAGATAATCTGTTTTTTGGGCTATCAAAACGCAATAATCTATAAGCAGCTCCACCCCTGCTTTTCCAAAACGCATTAATAGTTTTGAATAATCAATCCCAAACACCCCATAAACTCAATAAATGGCTTCTAGTTAGGGCTAAAAGAAGAAAATCATTACACAAAATTATATTTAAAAAAGTTAAATACAGTTACCTTTCAGTTAGGCCATAACTTCCGGCTACGTGATGGTGACAGTGCAAATCCATCATGCAATTTTCCACACCACCCAACAGACTAGGGATGGCAATCAAACACGAACCCGATGGGTAAACCCGAAACCCGACATATTTAGGACGGGTTTGGGGTCCGGTAATCGGGTATGGGTCCGGGTATGGGATTAGTTTTTATTTTTTTCGCAGGTTTGGGACGGGTTTGGGATTTAAGGATATACCCATTTACCCGACCCGATTACCCGATAAAGTATACCCGTTTACCCGATTAGATAGCCGATGTAATTTCCTATATATCTTTTAAAATATGTATTCATAATATATCTAATTGTCCATTTAGATTATCATCTTCAAAAAAAAAAAAAAAAAAACAATTATTTGTGTATAATATATGTTATCTATGTATTTTAGTGTTTTTATATGATTTAACTATTTTATATTTATACATTATAATAAATTACATACATATTTGATAATGCTAAATGTATTGATTAGTAGTCACGCAATAGATACCCGATAGGTTTTTAGTCAAATATACCTAATGGATAAATTTTTAAAATTAACAGGTTTACCCGAAACCAGCGGGTATACCCGATACAAACCCGACGGGTTTGGGGACGGGTTTGGGACAAGCATACCTAATCGGGTATGGGGTTGGGATTACCTAAAGGCCTAAAATGGCTCAAGAACTGCTCAGTCCTTTACTATTACATAACTGGCAACCTGCTTCGGCCGTTACAGTATTACCGTCGACGGATGACGGTTGCATGTGGATGACAACACGGTTGCGTGCAACGAAGGCAGGTGGTAATAGGTGGCAGGATGAGGCTTCCGTGCATAACACCCGAGCGACGAGGTAGCAATGAGGACGATGAGGCTAGACGGTGGTGAAGTCTGGTCGCGGCCGACAACACGACAATGTAGTGAAGGTGGGTGGTAGCATGCGGTTGGGTGGAGTCTCCACCGTGGAGATGAGGGTTTGGTGAGAGAGAACATGTCAAGAGGTAGAGATGGAGATAGATGTGGTACAACACGAAGTGACAAAGAAAATACGAAAAGAAATACATATAAAAGCTAGATGCACGTGGTATAATCTAACAACATATCCATTTGAAATTATTAGTATGTTCTGAAAATACTGTTTATAGAAGTTGATAAATCAATATATAGGATAAAAATACTGTTTATAGAAGTTGATAAATCAATATCTATTAATTAATATATATAAAAGAATTGAACATTGCTGACGTGGCATGCAATGGTGCCTTTAACCTCTCCATGAAACTGCCACGTGGCATCATAATTGTAAGATTTTAGTGTTTTTGAATTATTTTTTTTAATTAAAAAAAAAAGATAAACATAAAACCCTAAATTTATTCTCAATTACTAAGATTAAATTGAGTTATTTTAGGAAAAAAGAATTTAAAAACAAATTTAAATTTTTCTCTCTTATGTTTCTTCCCATAATTTTTAAACGTTAATATCTTTTATATACGAGATTTTTTAAATAAAAAAATTACACCAAATTAACGAGCGTTTTATTATCTTTCCAACGAGTACCATGGTGCTATATAAAAACGGAGAAAAAAACGACTATTTTTTGTGGGGTTTCGTTCATACAGGAAAAAAAACACAAAGTGTTCAGGTTATTCATTAATCATGTTTTTTCTTTTAAACCAGATTCTTATCAACGATGTTGAAATTTAGCCCAATCGCTATGCTATCATTGGAATTTTACCCTTCTAAAGATTGATAGGTATACTTCATCAAGAGAAGCTAGGAGAAAGAATCACGCAACACTGCAACACATGGTGTCACCATATAGCAAGGTTATTTTTTTATTTATTTAATTACAAGAGTAATAATTATTACTATTAGTATTAGTATAATGGTTAAATTTTTTAACCCGGGACGCTCCCGGGATAAAAAGCTAGTATAGGATAATTGCATTTTACTTTTATCCAAAATCTCAAGAAAATCGTGAAATGAATCAGAAGTATCAAACCCATCTTAACTATTATATTGCTAGGGTGAAAACATTTAAAAAATCATTACAAAGTGGTAACATTAAGAAAATAATTGATACACGTTAAAAAACTTATTTTGTATATCTTTAAATCATTAACAAATGGTCTGGACAAATGCTTATTTGGCATTCACGTGGTGGCATCTGACCACCTTCAACTTTTCAAGTAGAATAAACGTTGAAGTTTACTATAATAAAAGAACTATTTTTTTTCTTATATTTTAATTTCCTTATTAAAATATTGTTTATGCATATACATTAGACTTTAATACTTGATAAATTAATTTTGTTTGGAACGCAAACTTTATTAAATCATAAACGTCGGGAAATTTTCAAGGCGGAGACTCCCTAACTAATAACAGTTACATTACATCAAAATTAAACGTTTGCCAATCTTTTCAACCCACTACACTCTTTTTACACTTGCTAATACTTGATAAATTAATAACCTTGATAAAGTTAATATTTTGGCCGGTCTAACTTAGGACCAATACAAAATAGACCTTAATCAATAAAATAATAAGATAACAATTTTTTTTAAATCCAAATGTAAATATATTGATCTCAGTGAAACTATAAATTAACAATTACTAAAATATTCCAAAATTCTAGGATTTTCTAATAAAAAATGAATATATAGCCACTTGTTTTTTCTGCGAACTTCAAATCTATATTGAGTTCATCTTTAAATCTCCCCATTGCATTTAAGAGTTGCTGTGATTTTAAAATTTATCATTAGACATTTTATCATGATCAATCTAGATCTATATGTTCATTGAACTTAACAAGTTTATTAATGTGTGAATGTACATGCAAATTTTGAAGGTCCTTGTTTCTGCTTTATTCAAATAGGTAAAGTGAACGGACATGGAAATTGTGAAGGTCGATGCATTAATTTAAGAGTTGTTAACGAATATAAGCCAACTCTTTAAATTAATAATTTATTAATTTTTCGATATAATAATATCTCGCTAAATAAATAAAATATCCCGGTCCCAATATTATTAATTTATAGAGGTTTTATTGTAGATCACTAACATTTTTAATACTTAATTCAAAACTAAAAAAAATATAACGAATTTTTAATAGGCCCCGGCTATTCACACCCCCCACTTCTATTTAAACCCCCCCCCCCCCAAAGCGCCTCGCTTAGGCCAAAGCGAGGTGCCTGGGTCAAATCGTACGAGGTGGCAATCGTACGAGGTGGCAGGGGGGCAGAAAAAACTGATCCAAAGTGCCTAGCTTAGGCCAAAGAGAGGCGCTTTGGATCAGAGTTTTAATTTTGGGTATTTTTTGGTGTTTTGAATTGGTTTTTTATTTTTTTTTTAATTTTTTTAATATAATTATTTTAAAAAGTTAAAATAAAAGAAAAAACAAATGTCTTAACTCTAATCAAACGTCTATATAGGCGTTTTCGATTTCCAAATGAATCAACGACTTAAACTTTACATTATCAACCACAAACAAAGGTCTTAACTCTAATCCAACGTCTATATAGGCGTTTTCGATTTCCAAATGAATCAACGACTTAAAATTGACATCATCAACCACGTATAGTCAAAGATTTTAACAAATATATTCAGTTAAGTACTAACGCAGACCTTGATCTGCAATATTTGAAAATTATCATTTCTTGACATGCTTGGTAATAGAGAGGAACACTTTCTTCTTTTGTTGTACAATATTTTTTGTTAGTTGTTAAATGTTTTTATAGTTTTTTTCTACTATTAGAAAAAATAAAAAACCCCGTATAGTCGAATGTGGTATGTGCGTTAAATTTAACTAAATAAGTGAATGATCAAGGGATCCGCTTGGAGTCTAAAGCTTCGCGTGTCATCTCAAAGTATTCAATTCCGATAATCCATACCTTTCTCCTGAAGCAAAACCTCTCTAGGTTTACCATCACCAAACGGATTCACCTTAGGCCTCGGTTTGTCCACTCCAATTCCTAACATTAATTCCAATTCCAATTCCACCGGTGCAATTAGAATCTGAAGAGAAGTTATTATCATCATCATCCACAATGTTCTTACCTACCAACTGGCATGGGAGCCAAGCTTTGAGAACTGGTGGCAGAGGGAGTTCGTACATCTCCACCTATGGAACCGCCAGAAACAAAACCAGGCAAAACCATTTTCTTGTTACTGTTGATTAAAGCCTGGTTTTGAGAATTTGATGAGGCAGCAACAAAGCTTCTTTTGAACTAAGCCATAACTCCTGATTTAAGTGAGCTAACAGCTGAAGAGAAGTTATTACCATGGATCAGAGAGATTCAAGCTAATCAAACTCATATCTCAAGTTGGTCCGACAACTGAATTTGACTTGCTTGCATTGGAATCTTGTACGAAATCATCTCATTGCATATTCTCCATATCCATACCTTGTTTCAAGTATCTTGTAAAATTCATTCGTCTTCAAGACTCCTAGGAGTCAACAAAGGTTGACTTATTTGAGCATTAACCATGACTATATTACATTATTATTATTATTATTATTATAATTTTTTATTATATTTGTAACTTAGTTCCTTTGTTTTATTATTATAATAATTTATTATTATCAAGAATCGGAAATTAGTAAAACGATTTATGAAAGTATCAAGAATCGGGAATTAGTAAAATGATCAGATGTGACTTCTGAAAACCACAAACGATCAATTAAACATTACGAAACGCGTCAAACAGAGACCGGAAGTCCAGCATGTCAATTAGACATGCAAAAATCGTGTTTTGAAAAAATATGGGTATCAACTGTATAGTCGGAGCACCAAGTAGAATGTTTCATGAAAGTTGAACAAACTTGGATGTTTCAACCAAAACATACAAATGAGCAATAAACGACCCGTAACGCCTCAAACGAATTTTGTTGTATCGGGAACAACTAAAAACAATTTATAATGAATTAAAATTAATTTTTAATCTATAACAACTATTTAAAATGAATTAAAACAAGTTAATTTTTTTTTAAAAAAAAGGCCAAAGCGCCTAGCTTTGGCCAAAGCTAGGCGCCTGTGGTCTAATCAAGACCAGCGGCGCTTTGGCCTTTTTTTAAAAAAAAATTAACTTGTTTTAATTCATTTTAAATAGTTGTTATTGATTAAAAATTAATTTTAATTCATTTTAAATTGTTTTTAGTTGTTCCCAATACAACAAAATTCGTTTGAGACGTTACGGGTCGTTTACTGCTCGTTGAATGTTTTGGTTGAAACATCCAAATTTGTTCAACTTTCATGAATCATTCTACTTGGTGCTCCGACTATACAGTCGATACCCATATTTTTTCGAAACACGATTTTTGCATGTCTAATCGACATGTTGGACTTCTGGTCTCTGTTTGACGCGTTTCGTAATTGGTTACTAATTTCCGAATGTTGATACTTTTCAAAAATCGTTAGTCAAATCATAACCAGCATCATCATTACACCCTCAAAACAGAAATAAAATAACAATAAATAAATTAATAATAGTAAATCATTGCTCAGACGTTAGGATTTGATAAACACAAAACTTATTATTTAAAAAAGCAACAAAATCACAAATCGTATCGTGAAATAAAGAGAGGCCCATTAGGAGTGTTGTGGAGGAAAAGCGTCGGTTTGCTGTAGTCGATGATGGCGAAAAGGTTAGCGGTAACTTTAAATTTTGAATGATCGTCGGTTTGCTCTCTATAACCGGTACAACTTTTCAGGCAAGCAAGTAAAATTCAGTTGTTATCGGAGAGTTATCGGTCAACGATGAAGGCAACCTGAAACGATATGAACATGTATAACCTTTCTGTACCTGTTGCCAAAAGAACCTGATAAAGGCTGTACACGGGTATAATCAAACAAGGGTTGCCTTGAGTTTGATTAGCTTGAATCTCTCTGATCCATGGTATCCACTAACCGTAGCGATCATTACAGTTATTTAAAATGTTTCTGATCATTACAGTAACGATCGCCTTATGACGCCGAAAACGACTATCATTACGTGATTTGTCAGAGGGTCACTATTCATACATAAAGAGTATAATCAAACAAGGGTTGTTATCGGAGAGATATCGGTCAACGATGAAGGCAACCTAATAAAGGCTGAACACGAGTATAATCAAACAGCGATGTCAAGGGTTTTAAGACAAGGAAGATGAATTCAGTTGTTATCGGAGAGATATCGGTCAACGATGAAGGAAACCTGATAAAGGCTGAACACGAGTATAATCAAACAGCGATGTCAAGGGTTTTAAGACAAGGAAGATGAATTCAGTTGGACAGTGAGATTGATAACTTCTTTATGGAAGTTGCTAAAATAGTTAAACAAAAGCTGAAATTATACAGTTATTTGGAATGTTCCTGATCATTACAGTGATATTGATAACTTCTCTATGGAAGCAACAAATTCAAAACAGAGGTAGGTTTGCCAGAGGGTCACTATTCATACATAAAGAGTATAATCAAACAAGGGTTGTTATCGGAGAGATATCGGTCAACAATGAAGGCAACCGTAGCGATCATAACAGTTATTTGGAATGTTTCTGATCATTACAGTAACGATCGCTTTACGACGCCGAAAACGACTATCATCACGCGATTTCTTTTGACAGCTAGTACAACGAACTCTGCCAGGATGCAAATCGTGATGTGATGGATTTTTATATTTGCAACCTAGTTCCTTTCTACCTGGTTGCAAAGGAACTTCAGGTCAGCTAGACGTTTGTCAAAAGCAAGTGTGAAGATCAAGATCAAGAAGAACAGTGCTCCAACACGGTCAACAATGAAGGTGTGTTGTATGTATAAAATAGTGAATTATTGTAGTGTGTTAGGTATACAATGGATGGGTTTGAAAAGAAATAGCACAAGTCCTTCTTTAATGTTGTACTATGCATTCTCACATGAACATCCAACAACAATGGTATATGAATAGTGACCCTCTGTAAGGGTCTTGATGAATATCTTCATCAATCTCCTTGATCTACGCATAAGTGTGAGAGTCGATTTTCCTATGAGGGTGACTGACAAATAGATGGTCTTTTTGATGAATTATTATTCACAAATACATTTTTTTAACTATTTTAGCAACTTCCATAAGATGGAAGGGTTTGAAAAGAAATAGCACAAGTCCTTCTTCAGGTAAGTCCACATGGTTAATCATCCGATTGTACCATTTTCCTGCAGTATCATAAACAATGCTTTAGAAACTCAATATCTCATCCAATCCAAGTGTGTTATCACCACACTTGTTTCTCATAATCCCAGCTTATGAATCACCAAAGTTAATATTTGAGTAAGTTATGAAGGTTAGAAGATTAGGGTTCATGGTGTTGAAGTTGGAGAAGAAGATACTAGGTTAGAGAAGAACAAAGGGAGAGAGAGTGAGATTGTTATAAACCTAAAACTAATAAGTTATGTTGGAGCAATGGTTGTGGAAAGAAATCGACAATAGGATCGGCGCTAAGAAGCCACCCATACAGAGTGACGTTAGTCGTTTTTGGCATTGTAAAGCGATCGTTTTACGCATATAAAGTGTCTGATGTCACTGTGAGTACACATTGTGCATGACATTACATTTTGCATGTGTCATTTCATAACTTGCACCGGCTTGAGATATGAGTTTGATTAGCTTAATTCTCTCTGATCCATGGTATCCACTTTCAAAGGATCCATGACACGCGATAATCGCTACGGTTAGTGGATACCATGGATCAAAGAGATTCAAGCTAATCAAACTCATATCTCAAGTTGGTCCAACAACTGAATTTGACTTGCTTGCATAGGAATCTTGTACGAAATCATTCTCACATGAATATCCTTTGATGAATGTATTAGGGGTGGGAAACTCTGAAGACCAATGACCCTCTGGAAAACCTCCGTAAAGGTCTTCAGAGTTTCCATGGGAAGGTAAACATACTTGAAATCAATGGGAAGGTAAACATACTTGAAATCAATGGGAAGGTAAACAATTCCAGCAGCTGGATATCAGGCAGACGTTTGTCAAAAGAATTTTGTACTATGCATTCTCACATGAATATCCTTTGATGAATGTATTAGGGGTTGGAAACTCTGAAGACCAATGACCCTCTGGCAAACCTCTGTAAAGGTCTTTAGAGTTTCCATGGGAAGGTAAACATACTTGAAATCAATGGGAAGGTAAACATACTTGAAATCAATGGGAAGGTAAACAATTCCAGCAGCTGGATATCAGACAGACGTTTGTCAAAAGAATTTTGTACTATGCATTCTAACATGAATATCCTTTGATGAATGTATTAGGGGTTGGAAACTCTGAAGACCCATGACCCTCTGGCAAACCTCCGTTAAGGTCTTCAGAGTTTCCATGGGAAGGTAAACATACTTGAAATCAATGGGAAGGTAAACATACTTGAAATCAATAGGAAAGTAAACATATATAACATTCTCTTCTTCTTCCCCTACAAATCACTTTGCCATTAATACCAATGGACTACCCTCACGTCGGTATGGCCATCACCTAGTTGCAGGTTGCCTTCAGTTGTTGTCAGAGAGATATCTGTCAACGATGAAGGCAACATACTTGAAATCAATGGGAAGATAAACAATCCTCATCCACAATGTTCTTACCTATAGCTACCAACCATCCGGTTGTTTTCAGGTTTCCTTCATTGTTGACAGATAATGAGATTTGGTGTTAGATCATAAGCAAAAAGGTAGACCATACCACTATTAGTGAACCCTGTGTTGGATGGAAAGTGTCTTCGGCTTAAATGTCTTTGTTGAGTTGAGTTGGAGCAATGCCTGTGTTGGATGGAAAGTGTCTTCGGCTTAAATGTCTTATTGAGTTGAGTTGGAGCAATGTCGATAAAAGTTGGTGGTTATTATTTTGTTTTTTTTTTAATTTTTATAATTTTTTTTACAATAATTATATTAAAAAAATAAAAATAAAAAACCAATCCAAAACACAAAATTTACCACAAAAATAAAAGCTGGATTCCAAGCGCCTCGCTTAGGCCTAAGCGAGGCGCCTAGGGTCAAATCAGAATAACTTACCTCGGACCGAGGTAGTTAAAAAAAGTAACCAAAGCGCCTCGCTTTGGCCAAAGCGAGGCGCTTTGGGGGGGGTGTGGGAATAGAACTGTGGGTTTTAATATCACCTCCCTTTTTAATAACCTAAACTATAACCCATTAATCCATTGATCAATTAGGCTACTGTAAAGGTTTAACACCTTGAATAACACCACCCAAAATGGACGTGAAACACCGCCCTGGTGTTGCGTGACTGGGGAGTGAGAGGTGGTGGCTTCAGTACAGTCACAAGCGTACTGCGAGAATAATCATAGAATTACTTTTTTCAGCCAATCAGAACACCCCAACTCACATTCCTTTTTTAATGAAACCAAAGTGAAACGTTTACACATAGCCTAATAATTTATACTTTAAGTATTGGTTATAAAAATCTCATCTAGGCGTCGATTACTTAATGCATAATCTCCAAGTACTCCTTGATTATGGTCGAGTACTCGCAACTCACTAGTTCACCAAGTTGGCGCCGCTTACGACTTTTGCAACCCTGGTACTATGACTATCGACACTCTTAACTTTCACTTTCTTTTCCAAAGATAATCTCACCTGACATAAAAGTAACTGCGTTTCCCCGTAACTTTTGTTTAGATCGTTTTAAAACAACTTACGAAGATAAAAACTTATTAAATGTTTATCAAGGACATGTGAACTTTTCCTTAAGAGTGATTAAAACATCAAAACAAAAAAGAAAGTCTTTTTTTTAACGGTTAACTTCATTAAAAAAACGGCTAAGCCCTCAAAACGAGAACCGCCGGAACAAACATCTTTACAACATATACAAAAAAAAGTCTCTATTAGTTAGTACATGACGGTTTTATATAGATAGTTTGGATTATTAATTAATAATTCATATATATATATACATATACATATACATATATATATATACATATATATATAGGAGATGATTCTATGGAAAACCCACTATTAGGGTGAAAACCGGGGAAACTCTGACTTCCCGAGCTTTTTAGGGCCTGAAAATTTTAGGGCTTGTAATACACATAATTCTAAGCATTTTAAGCCGAAAAAATCAAAAAAGCACCAAGCGGTTTTTTTAAACCGTTTTCGGGTAACACATGTTGCACGAAAATAACATGTGTAATTTTCGTGTAACATGTGTTACCCGAAAACTTTATTTTTTATTTTAAAAAAAACGCTTGGCGCTTTTTTAAATTTTTTGTCTCAAAATGCTTAGAATTATGTATATTACATGCCCTAAAATTTTCAGGCCCTAAAAAGCTCGTGAAGTCAGAGTTTCCACGGTTTTCACCCTAATAGTGGGTTTTTCATTGATACTTACACTATATATGTGTGTGTATGTGTGTGTGTGTGTGTGTGTGTGTGTGTGTTTAGGTTCTTGTACAAATCCATTTTTTTATGAGAAGTGTTAGAACCAATCTTGGAGTGACATGTAGCACTCATTTATTTTTACTCTTATGAGCATTAAGGTAATTACATAACCAATTAATTATATGACAACATATATCATTAATGAGATAAGAGAGATTTTAGGGATATTTTTTCTACAACTATATTCTCGATCAATATGTGTATATACGAATCTTATTGTTCTGTTCACGATTTCGAGTTTGCTTCAACCATGTACGCATACAAATTCTACAAAAAACACACACGCACACACACAAAAGCATCATTATATTTTTCAGTGTTTTTTAAATTCATGTTATCTACTCATTTGAACTTACTATGTTTTATCAAAATCGTCATTATGTGTTTTAAATTCGTGTTAACTACACTAAAACCCTCCATTGTGTTTTATATTCAAACCACCCGGAATGTGTTTTATACTCAAACCATACAGAGAGTGTTTTATATTTAAAACCATCCAGAGTGTGTTTATACTCAAACCATCCAAAGTGTTTTATACTCAAAACATCCAACAACAAAACAACCTAGTGCTATGACTTTAAAACACTATGAACAACTATACATACAACCAAAATGTGTTTTAAATTCAAAAAACACTAAACCACAATAATCCTTTGAACATAAAACACTATACATACAATCAGGATGCAATATTATTCAAAGTATTCAGATGGTGCATATACATTGAACATTGAAAACAACAATCAAACATTTTTTTAAAATATTATAGGCACCGCACAAGCCTGATAAGCAAATCAAAGACCTTGTGACATGCATGGACCCACTGTGTGAATATGTTCATTGGCCAGAAACACCTAATTGCAAGTCTCCGAAGGATTAATGGTTGGTCAGATGAGGCAGAATAGGGTGGAGGAGGAGAGAAGCGGGAGAGAGTTTTTCTCTCACACAATAAGTGTGTGTTTGTTTTAACTTTCATTAAAGATAAATTGATGGTTACCAATTTAACATACATTCAATTAACATGTTTACCCCTAGATAATAAAATCAATTAATTATAATTAAAACATTAATTACAATCTAGCCATTGATCAATCTTAGCCATCCATTAATTCATCCAATGGTTCAAAACACTTCTTACAATTCTCACAAAAAACACCATTTGTACAAGATTTTGACCATATATATATATATATGTATATATATACTAGGTTAGAAACCCGTGTACTACATGGTTGAATAAAATATACAATGTCAAATAAATAACGATGTTCATAATATAAAATATCTACATGTGGTCCAAGTAATTTGTAAATCAAACATGCATAAAACGTCATACAACTTAAAGATGCGTTAATACTGAGAATATTGATAAACCAGCAAACAATGTCACCAGGAAATTACACTACCAAAATAAGTGTGACATTCGTCACCTTCGTCTTTTGTCAAATTGACAATAATAGCCCTTTAAATATTTCCATTATAGTCCCCGAAAGTTTCGTCGTTTTCAATTTAATTTTAAAACGGATTTAAAATTTATCATTTATATATTTCTTATGTATCGGGTGTAAGTTTTAATCAAACGCGTATGTTGAAGCGTATTCGTAAAAGATTTAAAAAAAAATTTAGTTTTATAAAGTTTAAAAAAAAACCATTTTTGGGTTAATCTAGTTAACTTGGTTAAGTTTTTATAAAGGGAAAAACTAACTAACTTAGTTATATAGTAAATTAACCAAGATTAAGGTTGAGGGACCATTTCTGAGGGACCATTTCTGCCAAATTAGAAAAGTTTAAAAAAAAAAGAGAGAATAGATAAAACAAACCCATCCCTGTTCCACGATTTTTTTTTTCTTTTTTTTTTCCGATCGGTCCTGTTCCGGCGCGGCCACTTCTCCGGCGAGCCGTTTTCCCCCAATTTAATGTATGTTAATACTCCAATGTCAATCTTATGCGTTTCACCAAAGAATTCTAATGATTTAAACAAACTTCCATGCGTTTGAATGTGATTTACTCGGCCATTAAGAGGAGTAACGACCGGAGGTTACAAATGGAGTCAATTAGCCGTTTAGCCTAAGCGTCCATATAAATCAATCCTACTAATCATTGTCTGCACTCATCTACGTCTCAAACCCACTCAAAACTATCGAATATCGTGTCGGGAATCTCTCAGATTCGTGTTCTTTTTGTTCGTTCTTTGAAGCTTCAATTGCACACTCATCTCATATTTGTAAGCCTAAATTAATTATGCCGTTTTGGTTAGTTTGTTGTTGCGATTGAAAGCCCCATATTTTCGGGTTCCATCTTAAACAAATTGAAGGTGATAGGAAACTAGGGTTAGGGTTTGATGTTATTTGGGGAAGAAGATGGTTTTTAATAATAGGTTAAATACTTAGTTTGTTGGGTAAAATTAATAACTTGATGGCTTGGTCTAGTGGTTGAGGGTGAGGTTTACACAGCAAAGGTCAGGGGTTCGAACCCCATGACCAGCAATTCTTTCTTTTTCTTTTTCTTTTTTTTTTTTGACTTTAGGTGGTAATATTTTAATATTATCTTAATTAGATATAATCATTTAAAATCCACATAAATCTATAATATTCATAATAAATTCATCTTTTGCCCAAAAATTATGAAAATTTAGGTGTAGCTTCTTGACATCATAAAGAACATTTCCACATTTTTATTTTCTGAAAAATGTTTTATTTTTATATTTTTATTGAATTAAATTGTTTTTATCATAAATAATTGATAAAAAATTCATTTTTAATGATTTTAATCTCAAACTTTTTGAGTAATTATTTCTAACCATTCTCAACTGAAATAAAAATTATTGGTCAAGAAAACATTTATTTTTATTAATTTTCCCATTTTTAATCATTTAAACATGATTTAATCTCATTAAATCAGTTTTAAATATAAATAAGTTTATATAAATTATGAGAAAATTATTCTAATTTGTTTACATCAGAAATCATCCATTTTCTATAAAAATAGCATTTTTTGGATCATGTCTTGAATTATTAGTCTTATTTATGATTATTTAGACATAATTAATAATTTATTTATTTGTACTATTAAATATCTATTTTATGAATACTCTTCTTATAAAATAGAAATGTTTTATGTATGAAAATCTTGTTTACCATTTGTAGGTCATTGTGTAAAACATAAATATTTATACATTTATAAATTATTGCATTTATTTATAATAATTAGTTAAAGTAATTAACTAAATTATTTTGTCATAATTATGCAAATATATTTTGATCTAAATATTTTATTGGTAATAATTATATTACCTAAATCATATTTACAAACTTTGGTATATTATTTTTAATATACAACTTTTACATTAATTCGACTAATCATAAAATCTCTAATTCCCCAAATCGACTTAGCAAACCCTAATGCCTTAGACCCTAGTTACCTTAGACTTTTTAGACACTTCCTTATTAGTATTCTTACACATTTTAGGTTGAATTCCTTGGAATTCCCATTACTTAGCTCACGACCGCTTAAGTGGATTTTGATCGCTTTCGCAAACTGTGAGTATATCTTTCCCCTTTTTACTATTTTACATTTCGGGGTGACTCATGTACTTACTATCAAGTTTATATTTCCTTTTACTAAAATAGCAATTCTTATGTGTGTTTGCTTGTGTTATTTTGTGTATCTATGACCTGTCAAATCATTAACCGCTGGGCGGCCTGGCATTTCAATGAATAGTACTATGGTATATACCCTTGTGACTCTGTTGAGAGTCCTCGTCATTGCTATGTATTACATTACTACTAGCGCATACTATATATATCTGCTTTCTTCTCTTAGGGTTGATTTGACCCGGATACCACTTATTACATAACTGCAAACAGTATACGACACATGAATTGCTAAACACTTTTCTACTATATTTATTTAAACATGGTATGCTCACCAATACATTTTGTATTGACCAAAACGTTTTCGTACATGTTTCAGGTTGTTTTGAGGTGCATCCTTTAAGCTTTCGGATTTATATTTAGATTTTGATTCATTGTATTACAATTTAGTTGGCAGTTAGAATCGTTGTATTTCATTTCAATGTAATAAATTATTTAATCAATGTATTCAAATTTACACTTTAGTCCATGAGCTATTGAACAATCGTCACTACGTGGCACCTCGATGTTTCCGCCATCGGTTGGGGTGTTACAGATTGGTATCAGAGCCATGGTTATAGGGAATTAGGTTATTAGAATGCCTTTTAGCCTAGTCTATAACTAAGCTTACTTTCACGAGTCCTCTCGTTTATATTTCTCTTATTTCCTATTATTTTCTTTCAAGATATTTTCGTTATGATTATTTCTCGTTATTCTTTCGATATTTTACTTGGCGAAGAAGACACTCGTATTTCACAAACGAAACGATATCATCAAGTTAGGAGTGACATCCATACCTTGGTGATTAGTTTCACTCCTCTATATGTTATTTATCTTTGGAATATATCTTCGAGACAGGAGTGACATCCACACCTCAAAGAGTATTTCCTTCAAAAAGAAAACTTAACCACTAAGCTGGGAGTGATATCCTTAACTTAGTGATTGGTTTCATTCCACAATCGTTTTCAATTTTGAAATACATCTTTGAGTTAGGAGTGAAATCCACATCTCAAGGATCTATTTCTACATCTCGTTGATTATGAATTTTCTTAAATAATGGTAATCTATTACATACGTTAATTTTATCATTCACGTCATTTTAAATCTTGGTCTTTCAAAACACATTAGATTCACACATACTTCATAAAATGGTTTCATTTTGCATTTTATAAACTTGTAGTGCATATTTTACAAAATGTAAACCTTTTGTTTTCATATGGCGTATCCAATATATACTTTCAGGAAAAACTTGCAACTAATAATAAGCCTTATAACACTTTTCAAATTTGACATCTCAAAAACACATGAAAATGTGTATTTAGGAAGATTTTTTTTAAATGAACCTGTTTTGAGTCTAAAACACACTTCGATTTCTAAAAAGTTATCCTCATGCATTATTACTATTCTTTCAACTATAACACAAAGTTTGAGCAAACTACGTTTTTGATAAACGAAAATTTATCTTATTTCACTCGCACTCTTTCAATCGCAAAAACTTTTGGTCTAACAAATTATTGTACATATCCTATCAGAATGTTACTAGTTGTCTTTTATCATATAGTGCATATATGTAAAACTAACTAAATTTAAAACCCTTATGTCAGTAAACTATACGACTGTTTGCGTACTCTCACTTATCGTAATTTTCATTATTATTTTTTTTACACCGTTTCTATTCATAGTTATTTCTAACACGTTATTTGTGATTATTTTCACACTGCTTAGTTACAAGAGTTCAACTCGATTACTTTCATTTGGTTTAAGTTGTGCGATTTACTTGATTATATCATACTATTATTTCAATCGAATCTTTATGTTATACTTATATACTTACTTGAACGCATATTTGGTATGCATATTTTCTTTCCTGTTTTGAGCAAAACCCTGTTATACTTTACATTATTTTGTTCATAATCATGGCCAACGAACATACCAGTTGATAAACTCGTATGAGATCTAAGCCAGTGCCCACGTACGACTCGGATTAGAGTATTTCTTTAATCCGAGGGGAACGGTGTAAACCTCAGGGTCTATCAATATGAGTGTTTAGAGCCAACGATGTGAACAGAAGTTACCGGTTAAGGGCGAACCCGAAAGGGAAGAACCTCTAACCATGTCTATTACTTACACGTTATTCTCATTACGGTTAAAGGGAAAACCCGAAAGGGAAGGACCTCTAACCATGACATGATTAAACATTATTTCATTACAGTGGCTATTACATAGTGGTTGCACACAGTTATTTCATGTTAGGGTTATGGAAAAGCATAACACCCTAGTGTAAGGTAAATCGATGATTACGGTCCGGAACGCAGTCATGGGTTTACAGGTACATGAGGGTGGTGTGTAATTCTATTAGGCTGTTGGTAGACAATCAGTACGAGTCCAAAGTATCGGGAGTGTGGTGGGTCAGCTGCGGTACACCCTATATATAAGCATAAACGATACTGCGGGAACGGACTAGGAGGTTGACCAAGAACCTACCCATTACTACCTCTCCCTTAGATCGTTGACTAATAGCTAGCTTTTTCAATAGGAACGTTCTTACGTGAGCTTCGTTCGTCTTCCTAGAGTCTTTCTCTTGACCCCCCCCCCCCCCCACACACAGAAAACATAAACTTTGTATACTCGTGCACTCTCTATTAGTCGAAATCCTGTTGCATGTCCTTAATAACGTTTAGTCAGAAACTTTTCTAAAGTAGGGGAGACTGCTTCATTAGTACCCCTGCCCCTCACCCGTTACACATTCCCAAAACTTTCCTCATTTAAATTCTCAACTTTCTAATTTTGAATTAACTGTCAAATAGTTGGACGCTTTTACTTTGGAAATTAGACAACTATTTAAAATTTTGTCAAATCATAAATGATGGAATTTTCTGTTAAAAAAATTTAGTTGACTTTTACAACGCATTTTGTTTCATAGTAACCTCCACTTGAAAGAAATTTCGAGACGAAATTTTCTAAAGTAGGGGAGACTGTGACATTCGTCACCTTCGTCTTTTGTCAAATTGACAATAATAGCCCTTTAAATATTTCCTTTATAGTCCCGAAAGTTTCGTCGTTTTCAATTTAATTTTAAAACGGATTTAAAATTTATCATTTATATATTTCTTATGTATCGGGTGTAAGTTTTAATCAAACGCGTATGTTGAAACGTATTCGTAAAAGATTTAAAAAAAATTTAGTTTTATAAAGTTTTAAAAAAAAAAAACCATTTTTGGGTTAATCTAGTTAACTTGGTTAAGTTTTTATAAAGGGAAAAACTAACTTAGTTATATAGTAAATTAACCAAGATTAAGGTTGAGGGACCATTTCTGAGGGACCATTTCTGCCAAACTAGAAAAGTTTAAAAAAAAAAAAGAGAATAGATAAAACAAACCCATCCCTGTTCCACGATTTTTTTTTCTTTTTTTTTTCCGATCGGCCCTGTTCCGGCGCGGCCACTTCTCCGGCGAGCCGTTTTCCCCAATTTAATGTATGTTAATACTCCAATGTCAATCTTATGCGTTTCACCAAAGAATTCTAATGATTTAAACAAACTTCCATGCGTTTGAATGTGATTTACTCGGCCATTAAGAGGAGTAACGACCGGAGGTTACAAATGGAGTTAATTAGCCGTTTAGCCTAAGCGTCCATATAAATCAATCCTACTAATCATTGTCTGCACTCATCTACGTCTCAAACCCACTCAAAACTATCGAATATCGTGTCGGGAAGCTCTCAGATTCGTGTTCTTTTTATCGTTCTTTGAAGCTTCAATTGCACACTCATCTCATATTTGTAAGCCTAAATTAATTATGCCGTTTTGGTTAGTTTGTTGTTGCGATTGAAAGCCCCATATTTTCGGGTTCCATCTTAAACAAATTGAAGGTGATAGGAAACTAGGGTTAGGGTTTGATGTTATTTGGGGAAGAAGATGGTTTTTAATAATAGGTTAAATACTTAGTTTGTTGGGTAAAATTAATAACTTGATGGCTTGGTCTAGTGGTTGAGGGTGAGGTTTACACAGCAAAGGTCAGGGGTTCGAACCCCATGACCAGCAATTCTTTCTTTTTTTTTTTTTTTTTTTGACTTTAGGTGGTAATATTTTAATATTATCTTAATTAGATATAATCATTTAAAATCCACATAAATCTATAATATTCATAATAAATTCATCTTTTGCCCAAAAATTATGAAAATTTAGGTGTAGCTTCTTGACATCATAAAGAACATTTCCACATTTTTATTTTCTGAAAAATGTTTTATTTTTATATTTTTATTGAATTAAATTGTTTTAATCATAAATAATTGATAAAAAATTCATTTTTAATGATTTTAATCTCAAACTTTTTGAGTAATTATTTCTAACCATTCTCAACTGAAATAAAAATTATTGGTCAAGAAAACATTTATTTTTATTAATTTTCCCATTTTTAATCATTTAAACATGATTTAATCTCATTAAATCATTTTAAATATAAATAAGTTTATATAAATTATGAGAAAATTATTCTAATTTGTTTACATCAGAAATCATCCATTTTCTATAAAAATGGCATTTTTTGGATCATGTCTTGAATTATTAGTCTTATTTATGATTATTTAGACATAATTAATAATTTATTTATTTGTACTATTAAATATCTATTTTATGAATACTCTTCTTATAAAATAGATATGTTTTATGTATGAAAATCTTGTTTACCATTTGTAGATCATTGTGAAAAACATAAATATTTATACATTTATAAATTATTGCATTTATTTATAATAATTAGTTAAAGTAATTAACTAAATTATTTTGTCATAATTATGCAAATATATTTTGATCTAAATATTTTATTGGTAATAATTATATTACCTAAATCATATTTACAAACTTTGGTATATTATTTTTAATATACAACTTTTACATTAATTCGACTAATCATAAAATCTCTAATTCCCCAAATCGACTTAGCAAACCCTAATGCCTTAGACCCTAGTTACCTTAGACTTTTTAGACACTTCCTTATTAGTATTCTTACACATTTTAGGTTGAATTCCTTGGAATTCCCATTACTTAGCTCACGACCGCTTAAGTGGATTTTGATCGCTTTCGCAAACTGTGAGTATATCTTTCCCCTTTTTACTATTTTACATTTCGGGGTGACTCATGTACTTACTATCAAGTTTATATTTCCTTTTTACTAAAATAGCAATTCTTATGTGTGTTTGCTTGTGTTATTTTGTGTATCTATGACCTGTCAAATCATTAACCGCTGGGCGGCCTGGCATTTCAATGAATAGTACTATGGTATATACCCTTGTGACTCTGTTGAGAGTCCTCGTCATTGCTATGTATTACATTACTACTAGCGCATACTATATATATCTTCTTTCTTCTCTTAGGGTTGATTTGACCCGGATACCACTTATTACATAACTGCAAACAGTATACGACACATGAATTGCTAAACACTTTTCTACTATATTTATTTAAACAGGGTATGCTCACCAATACATTTTGTATTGACCAAAACGTTTTCGTACATGTTTCAGGTTGTTTTGAGGTGCATCCTTTAAGCTTTCGGATTTATATTTAGATTTTGATTCATTGTATTACAATTTAGTTGGCAGTTAGAATCGTTGTATTTCATTTCAATGTAATAAATTATTTAATCAATGTATTCAAATTTACACTTTAGTCCATGAGCTATTGAACAATCGTCACTACGTGGCACCTCGATGTTTCCGCCATCGGTTGGGGTGTTACAGATTGGTATCAGAGCCATGGTTATAGGGAATTAGGTTATTAGAATGCCTTTTAGCCTAGTCTATAACTAAGCTTACTTTCACGAGTCCTCTCGTTTATATTTCTCTTATTTCCTATTATTTTCTTTCAAGATATTTTCGTTATGATTATTTCTCGTTATTCTTTCGATATTTTACTTGGCGAAGAAGACACTCGTATTTCACAAACGAAACGATATCATCAAGTTAGGAGTGACATCCATACCTTGGTGATTAGTTTCACTCCTCTATATGTTATTTATCTTTGGAATATATCTTCGAGACAGGAGTGACATCCACACCTCAAAGAGTATTTCCTTCAAAAAGAAAACTTAACCACTAAGCTGGGAGTGATATCCTTAACTTAGTGATTGGTTTCATTCCACAATCGTTTTCAATTTTGAAATACATCTTTGAGTTAGGAGTGAAATCCACATCTCAAGGATCTATTTCTACATCTCGTTGATTATGAATTTTCTTAAATAATGGTAATCTATTACATACGTTAATTTTATCATTCACGTCGTTGATTATGAATGTGTTTAGTATTGTTATATGATATGCGAAGATTTCTAAAATCTATCTGGTTGTTTTTCGAATCGTGAATTAATAGGTATTCGCAATTTGAGCAATAATGGTAGGGGTTCGCATGGGGCTAGACAATTGGCGAAGTTTATTAATGGTTATCATATATGAAAATTATGTGGTTTTGGGTAAGTTAAAAATGTTAAAAGGGTCGGACTATTCAACTTTTTTAAGATAGGAAATAAATAGACGGGTAAATTGAGTGGAGAAGAAGGAGCAGGTGAGATTGGAGAAGAAAAATGGTACCGACTCATGACTACATCATCGACTATGGCATTTCAGTGTTATGTGAGAGGCCGTATCAGCTACTGAGAAGGCGGCGCTTGACGTAACAAAACGATTACCTCGCTTGATTACCGAAAAGTATATAGATTCTTGTCTGATGGATAAATAGAGGTGGTTTTCGGTGATGTATAGTGATGGATGACTACGGCCAAAGTCGGTGTACAATTGCAACAATGAAACAAAGAGCAAGGTTGTGACACCCGGCATGTTCGGCTTAAACATATTAGTAACATCTAAGTCTACCTTAGCGAGAAACGTTTATAAACAAACTTAACTGGGTTAGTTGAGTCGGGTCAAGTTAGGATTGTCCAGGGTACAATGATCTGGAGGATCATTGGGAGTCGTTTTGGTAATACACTAGTACCGGGTTCCGTTGTTGGTGACGTTACATGAACTAATTAAGTATATGTGTAGATTATGGGTTGTATGGTGGATTATATACATAGATATGTTTATATGATGTGTAAATGATTATCTGTGCCTAAATGTGTTAAATATGGACTAAGGATGCATGCTTATGTGTTAGGATGTGTTAGAATGCGTTAAACACGACAAACTGGAAAACTAGTTAAAAAGGGGCTCTGGTTCGACCACTTCGAGTGGTCGAAGGAGAGGAAAAATGTCTGGTTCGACCCATGCAAGTGGGCGAACCAGGGAAGTAGAATTTGAGGAATTTCCTTCGACCAAACAAGTCTCATTCGACCCTGTGAAAGGGGCGAAGGAGACTACATTCGACCAATGTGTTGGTGCGAAGGAAGATTAGTATAAATACCAACCTTTGTCATTTTTCATCATTTCACAAACCCTAACCGTCCCAAAACGCTCTCAAACGATCTTAAACACTAAGGAAGGAGTTTTTGCTCTTCTTTTTCATAATCTAACCAATCTACAACATCTAAACAAGAATCCAAGGTGTGTTCATAATCCTAAACCTTTTTAAAAGCATTTTAATTCGTTTTCATCTAACCCTAATTGTCCAGATCTGTTCTAAGGGTGTTTTTATGATTAAAAACCTTTTAAACATCTTTCTAAATCAAAACATGATCATTTAACATAGGTTTTCATAATGAATAACATGTGTTAGTTGTGTGTTATGTGGTGTTATGTGTTGTTCACTGATTTGCTGCTATATCTATGATAGAAACATGATATAGGATTGTTGTTAATGATTGGATTATGGTTGTCTAGGGTTAGGATTGGGTATATTGATATTTGGGGGTTTTATGGGATTAATACTTGATGCATGAATATTTATGATCAATAGAATGAATAAGAAAGATCGGATAATCGACAAACTGAGTATTTTAAGCTAAACATGAATCGATTTCAAAAGTTTCCAAATTGGGTAAATAATCCATGCATGAAAGTGATGTTTCCATAATCTTTACCATTTTGGGAAAGGACTGAAACGAACGTATTATCGGGGGAAATCGATGGGGTTTTGTAGGGATAAGTTATTCATGCTTGACTGCTGTGTTTGATGATGTTTCGGGTCGTTTGGAATGTGTTTGAAGCGTTTTTAGGAAAAATCATACAACAGGGGCGAACCTGGCCTCCTTCGACCAGTCGATGGTGCGAAGGAGGGATCCAGGGTCGAACCTGGCTTTTATTGGACGAAGGTGATGAAACGGGCGAAGGAAGCATCAAACGGTCGAACGAGATGTAAAAAGGTGCGAAGGAGATAAAAAGGTGCGAAGGAGACTTAAAACTGACTGGTTCGACCGTTCTGATGCAGAAATGAGATTTTTGATACAAACTAAGTGTTTTATGCTTAAACCTTGTGTGTAATCTATGTGTACTTGATTAGTTAGGGTAACGGGTCACCAACGGGATGTCGGTCGGTCTAGTGTGTCGGTTAAACATTTAAACACGTTTTAAATCATACTTGGTTACGATCTGGACAATCGGGGACTAGATAACCTTATGGTTATTAGTCGGAACACTTATGTGAACATTTTGATAGATCTCCGGTAGAGGGATTATCAAGGGCTAAACATCCTTACTTATATTTGAAGAACGCTACTTAAGGTGAGTTCACGGCCCCACTTTTACTGCTTTAACTTTTGGGGGAGAAAACATGCGCTAAACTGTTTTGGTAACATATGTCATACTATGGTTTTAACCGTATATTGCTATACGATCTTTTGGAAAGTCCCAGGGGAAACCATGAATGTGCGGGTTTGCACAACGGGGGAAATGTGGATAGATCTATTGGGCGTGACCTGCCCCACTCGTCGGCTTGGAGGGCCGGGCGGGTGCATATTGTCTCGAACAGGTACATTGGTATCATGCTGAACATACGGGCTGCTTAAACATGCTGAACATTGCTAAACGTGTCTAGTAATGGTTTCCAATCGTAGTAGTAATGAAACATACGCCTAGCTAGCGTACTTGGTAACATTGATATAGTATGGACATGGTAACACTTTGGTAACATTTTTGAACAAACCTGTGAACTCACCAGCATTATATGTTGACATCTTTTTGGCATGTTTTTCTCAGGTCGCTAAGGTAGCAATGAACGGAACTAGGCGCACGGGTCTGCATTGGCATCTAGATTTTAGTGCACGTTTTGTAATAAGTGTCTTGGATACTTGGGAACACTGTTTTGTAGAGATTAAATTCTTTAAATGCTTCCGCTTCTGACATTTATGTTTTTGGGTTTATGTACTTCATATAGTGTCGTTTATTGTGATCGTTGACTTGGATCCTGGTTTGTCATGCGCCTCGCGGTAAAACCCCGCAAGTGGTAATTTGAGGGTGTGACAGATTGGTATCAGAGCCAATGGTTATAGTGAACTAGGACTGCATGTAGAGTCTGGTCTATAGCCGAGTCGCACACACTAGATGGTCACATTCTTTGGGTCTATTAGTGGGATATGTACTAACGTTGTTGGGGTGTCCTTACATCATCATCATGCTTCTCCGTTACATCATCCGTTTTTATTTGGGTTCTTACCTACTCTTGTCTTCTTCTTCTGGACTGAAGGAGGAGGGGTTGATTTGTTGGTTCTAGCACACACATGCCTTCTTACACTTGCACCTACTGCCACATAGGCGACAATGTTCGGCGACTGGGGTCTAGATTAGGGGTACATCTGGAGGACCATGTAGAGCAGTTCATCATTTCGGGTGCACACGAAATAATAAACTGGAATGCATGAAAATCCCGATGGACTTCGAATTTGGATGTATAGTCCTGAATTTGTCCCTAGGTTAACTCTTGTAAATTTCTAGTGGTTGACACTGGAAGTGAATCTGAATCTCTCGATTTCTTGGTTTATTAGATCATGTCTGGTGCTCGCGGTGGTGGACGTCGTGGTGGAGGCGGTGGCCGTGCTGGCGGCGGTGGTCATGCCAGAGGCGGTGGTCGTGGGAACATCAACATGACCCAAGCTGAACTGAACAACTTGCTCCAGCAGCAAGTGAACATGGCTATGGCTAATTTCCAGGCTGGGATTAATGCCATGGGTGGTGAGTTGATTTCTGTCGACCTTGCCTCATTTTTGGGTTTCGTGTTCTTTCGTTTGTGTTTTAACTCGTGTACCGTGTTTCAGGTGTTGGTGCCAATCCACCCCCACCTCAGTGCTCTTATAAGAAGTTTAGGGACTGTCAGCCCCATAACTTTGATGGCTGGAGAAGGTGGAATCTGTGTTCGTCATGTGCAACTGTCCTGCTGGGGACCGAGTGAAGTATGCTACTGCGACATTTGAGGGGCCTGCATTGTCGTGGTGGAATGCTACTACTCAGAACGTGGGACTGGGAGAGGCTATTGCTATGCCTTGGGCGGAGTTTGTGCAGCTTTTGAGAAGTGAGTATTGTCCGAGGGAGGAGATACAGAAGTTGGAACATGAGGTCTGGAGTTTCAAGATGGTTGGGTTGGAGATTGAGGAGTACACTGTGAGGAGGAACGAGCTGGCGGTGTTGTGCCCTGATTTGCACACACCCGAGTACAGGAGGATCGAGCACAATGTGTCTGGACTAGTGCCCGAGATTGCTGGATTGGTGGCTGCTGGGAATCTTCCCACTATTGCTGAAGTTGTCCGATCAGCTCATCGGATGACTAATCTGAAGGTGGCGGAAGGCGTTTTGCCTAGGGCTGGCAATGGGTAACCTGTTAAGACACGATAAGACCTGTTTGACTGAAAAGTACACTATTTGATTTTTTGACTTTTTTTAATACTTAGAATTAAGAGGCAAAAATCTTTCATTTCCCTTTTTTGGTACATAAAACATAAAACTGTGTTATAAACATGAGATATAAATGAGTTTAAACGAGTCGTGTTCATGTTTAGAACTTATTTGTTCGCGCGCGCCAGAGACCTGTTAACCTGTTAGGGACACGATTTGCCAGCCCTAGTACCCAAGGGTACTATTGTGAAGGCTGCTGAGGGGAACAAGAGGAAGTGGGAGAGTGTGGGGAAGAGTGTGGTGCCAGCTCAGCCGGCGAAGAAGTTTGATACATCTGGGTCTTCTTCCGTGTCGAAGACGGGTGGGTATGTTGGGAAGCATCCCAAGTGCAACAAGTGTGGTTTTCATCACTATGGGGGTTGTGATAGGGCTCGTTGTCATCGGTGCCATCAGTTGGGGCATCATGCTAAGGATTGCAAGGTGGCGCTCACCCCAACTCAGACTTCTGCGGCTGCTCCTGCTCCTGCTGCTCAGGGGACTCAGGGGAGGCAGGGGTGTTATAACTGTGGTGACACGGGGCATTTCAAGCGTGATTGTCCCAAACTGAAACAGGGCGATAATGGGAGGGGCGGGAACGGTAACGGGAACAATGGTGGCGGAGGCAGGACTGCACGTGCTTTCGTCATTGGATCTGCAGAGGCTAGGCAGGATCCAGACACAGTTACCGGTACATTCCTTCTTAATGATCGCTATGTTTCTGTTTTGTTTGATTCTGGTGCCGATAAGAGTTTCGTATCTTTGGATATTAGTCGATTGCTAGATATAGTACCCACACACCTTTAGAGGCTAAGTACTTAATAGAATTGGCTGATGGTAAGAAAATCGAAGCGACACACACCCTTAGGGAATGTCGCTTGGAACTGTCGGGTTTGTCTTTCCCCATTGACCTTATGCCGGTACCTCTGGGTAGTTTTGACGTCGTGGTTGGCATGGATTGGTTATCGTTGTATCGCGCGGAGATCGTTTGTTTTGACAAGGTTATTCGGATCCCTCTCCCTGATGGAGAGATTCTTACTGTTCGTGGCGAGAAAAGCGGTGCTCCGCTGAGTATCATTTCTAGCATGAAAGCCCGTAAGTATCTTCGGAAGGGCTGTTCGGCCATTCTGGCACTTGTTAACGTTTCTACTGACGATGAGAAGAAGATCGAGGATATCCCGGTGGTTCGTGACTTCTCTGATGTGTTTCCTGATGATTTACCTGGACTTCCTCCCCATCGTCAGGTTGAGTTTGGTATTGATCTCACTCCGGGCGCAGCCCCTATTGCCCGAGCTCCGTATCGTCTTGCACCTCCTGAGATGCAAGAGTTGTCCAGCCAGTTACAGGAACTCTTGGAAAAGGGTTTCATCCGACCGAGTTCTTCCCCGTGGGAGCTCCTATCTTGTTTGTGAAGAAGAAGGACGGAAGTTTTCGTATGTGTATTGATTATCGTGAGCTGAACAAAGTGACCATCAAGAATCGTTATCCTCTACCCCGCATTGATGATCTCTTTGACCAGCTTCAGGGCTCTAGCTACTATTCGAAGATTGATTTGCGGTCCGGTTATCACCAGTTGCGCGTCAGGGAGGCTGACATCCAGAAGACAGCCTTTCGCACTCGTTATGGCCATTTTGAGTTCTTGGTCATGCCTTTCGGTCTCACTAACGCACCGGCGGTGTTCATGGATTTGATGAACCGCGTTTGCAAGCCTTACCTTGATAAGTTCGTCATCGTGTTCATTGACGACATTCTGATCTATTCCAAGAACAAGGCGGATCATGAGGAACATCTGCGGTTGGTCTTGGAACTTTTGAGAAAGGAGCAGTTGTATGCTAAGTTCTCGAAGTGTGATTTTTGGTTACGTGAAGTTCAATTCCTAGGACATGTCGTGAATGAACTGGGAATTCATGTCGATCCGGCTAAGATCGAGGCTATTAAAGACTGGGAAGCACCAAAGACGCCATCTGAGGTGCGGCAATTCCTAGGTCGTGCAGGTTATTATCGTCGTTTCATTGAGGGATTTTCGAAGATCGCTCAACCCCTCACTGCTCTTACCCAGAAGGACCGAAAGTTCGACTGGGATGAACCACAAGAATCAGCATTTCAGATGCTGAAGCTTAAACTTTGTTCTGCACCTATCTTATCCTTGCCGGAAGGCACTGATGATTTCGTTGTGTACTGTGATGCTTCCATTCGCGGTCTCGGTTGCGTGTTGATGCAACGCGGAAAGGTTATTGCTTACGCTTCTCGCCAACTCAAAGTTCATGAGAAGAACTACACTACTCATGACTTGGAACTGGGTGCAGTGGTTTTTGCGTTGAAAATCTGGAGACATTACTTGTACGGTACCAAGTGTGAAGTATATACCGATCACAAGAGTCTTCAGCATATTTTCGACCAGAAGGTGTTGAACATGCGGCAGCGTCGCTGGGTTGAACTCCTGAACGATTATGACTGTGCCATCAAGTATCATCCTGGCAAGGCGAACGTTGTGGCGGACGCCTTGAGCAGGAAGGAGTCTGTTAACCCTCGCCGTGTTCGAGCCTTACAGCTCACCATTCATTCGTCGTTGCCTGACCGAATCCGTTCTGCACAGTTGGAAGCCTTGAAGGAGGAAAACCTTAAGGCTGAAACGATGCACAGTGCTGACAAGCATCTTGAGCTCAGGACTGATGGCTTGCACTATTTTGCGGGACGTGTTTGGGTCCCATTGTTCGGGGGATTACGCGAGCTTGTTCTAGATGAAGCTCACAAGTCCGGTATTCTGTTCACCCTGGCTCCGATAAGATGTATCAGGATTTGAAGATACTTTATTGGTGGCCGAACATGAAAGCTGATATAGCTTCTTATGTCAGCAAATGTTTGACTTGTGCTAAAGTCAAGGTGGAGTATCAGAGGCCGTCTGGTCTCCTGCAACAACCAGAAGTTCCGGAATGGAAGTGGGAACGAATCACGATGGATTTTGTCACCAAGCTGCCAAGGTCACCTAGTGGTTATGATATGATTTGGGTGATTGTTGACCGACTGACAAAATCGGCACGTTTTATACCTATTAAGGAAACCGATGGACTCGAGCGGTTAGCTCGACTTTACCTTAAGGAGGTGGTTGCTCGGCACGGGGTGCCTGTTTCTATTATCTCTGATCGTGATTCTCGTTTCGCTTCGCGTTTCTGGAAGGCTCTACACAAGGCTTTGGGTACTCAGTTGGATATGAGTACGGCTTATCATCCGCAAACTGATGGACAGAGTGAGCGGACGATTCAAACTTTGGAAGACATGCTTCGGGCATGTGTCATCGATTTTGGCAAAAGTTGGGAGATCCACCTGCCATTAGTGGAGTTCTCCTACAACAACAGCTATCACTCTAGCATCAAGGCAGCTCCGTTCGAGGCTCTTTACGGACGGAAATGCCGATCACCACTTTGTTGGGCCGAGGTGGGTGAGAGCCAGCTCACTGGTCCGGAACTCGTGTACGAAACTTCGGAGAAAATCGTACAGATCCGTCAACGTTTGGCTGCTGCACGGGATCGTCAGAAGAGCTATGCCGATCGCCGTCGAAAACCTTTAGAGTTCCAGGTTGGGGACAAGGTACTTCTGAAAGTTTCACCATGGAAGGGCGTCATACGCTTTGGAAAGCGTGGCAAGCTTAACCCTCGTTATGTCGGACCGTTCGCAATCTTGGATCGGATTGGACCGTGGCATACAGACTTGACTTACCGGCGGAGCTCGGTAGTGTACACAACGTCTTCCATGTGTCTAACTTGAAGAAGTGTTTGGCTGATGAATCTCTCATTGTACCACTGGAAGAGATCAAAGTTGATGATCGTCTTCGCATTATGGAGGAACCTGTCGAGATTCTCGACTACAAGATTCGTAGCCTTCGTCGGAGTAAAATCCGCATCGTTAAAGTCCGTTGGAACTCGAACCGTGGACCTGAGTTCACATGGGAACGAGAGGATCAGATGAAATCTAAGTATCCTCATCTTTTTCCGAAGCGCGCTTTTGAATCGAGGCATGTTACTGCTGAAGCGGAATGAATCTCGGGTCGAGATTCCTTTCAACGTGGGGATGATGTGACATCCGGTATGTTTCTTTTTGTTCGGTTCTTTTCGTTTCTTTCTTTTGGGGCTTTGCGCAATTTTCGGGACGAAAATTCATTCAACGTGGGGATGATGTGACACCCGGCATGTTCGGCTTAAACATATTAGTAACATCTAAGTCTACCTTAGCGAGAAACGTTTATAAACAAACTTAACTGGGATAGTTGAGTCGGGTCAAGTTAGGATTGTCCAGGGTACAATGATCTGGAGGATCATTGGGAGTCGTTTTGGTAATACACTAGTACCGGGTTCCGTTGTTGGTGACGTTACATGAACTAATTAAGTATATGTGTAGATTATGGGTTGTATGGTGGATTATATACATAGATATGTTTATATGATGTGTAAATGATTATCTGTGCCTAAATGTGTTAAATATGGACTAAGGATGCATGCTTATGTGTTAGGATGTGTTAGAATGCGTTAAACAACGACAAACTGGAAAACTAGTTAAAAAGGGGCTCTGGTTCGACCACTTCGAGTGGTCGAAGGAGAGGAAAAATGTCTGATTCGACCCATGCAAATGGGCGAACCAGGGAAGTAGAATTTGAGGAATTTCCTTCGACCAAACAAGTCTCATTCGACCCTGTGAAAGGGGCGAAGGAGACTACATTCGACCAATGTGTTGGTGCGAAGGAAGATTAGTATAAATACCAACCTTTGTCATTTTTCATCATTTCACAAACCCTAACCGTCCCAAAACGCTCTCAAACGATCTTAAACACTAAGGAAGGAGTTTTTGCTCTTCTTTTTCATAATCTAACCAATCTACAACATCTAAACAAGAATCCAAGGTGTGTTCATAATCCTAAACCTTTTTAAAAGCATTTTAATTCGTTTTCCATCTAACCCTAATTGTCCAGATCTGTTCTAAGGGTGTTTTTATGATTAAAAACCTTTTAAACATCTTTCTAAATCAAAACATGATCATTTAACATAGGTTTTCATAATGAATAACATGTGTTAGTTGTGTGTTATGTGGTGTTATGTGTTGTTCACTGATTTGCTGCTATATCTATGATAGAAACATGATATAGGATTGTTGTTAATGATTGGATTATGGTTGTCTAGGGTTAGGATTGGGTATATTGATATTTGGGGGTTTTATGGGATTAATACTTGATGCATGAATATTTATGATCAATAGAATGAATAAGAAAGATCGGATAATCGACAAACTGAGTATTTTAAGCTAAACATGAATCGATTTCAAAAGTTTCCAAATTGGGTAAATAATCCATGCATGAAAGTGATGTTTCCATAATCTTTACCATTTTGGGAAAGGACTGAAACGAACGTATTATCGGGGGAAATCGATGGGGTTTTGTAGGGATAAGTTATTCATGCTTGACTGCTGTGTTTGATGATGTTTCGGGTCGTTTGGAATGTGTTTGAAGCGTTTTTAGGAAAAATCATACAACAGGGGCGAACCTGGCCTCCTTCGACCAGTCGATGGTGCGAAGGAGGGATCCAGGGTCGAACCTGGCTTTTATTGGACGAAGGTGATGAAACGGGCGAAGGAAGCATCAAACGGTCGAACGAGATGTAAAAAGGTGCGAAGGAGATAAAAAGGTGCGAAGGAGACTTAAAACTGACTGGTTCGACCGTTCTGATGCAGAAATGAGATTTTTGATACAAACTAAGTGTTTTATGCTTAAACCTTGTGTGTAATCTATGTGTACTTGATTAGTTAGGGTAACGGGTCACCAACGGGATGTCGGGTCAGTCTAGTGTGTCGGTTAAACATTTAAACACGTTTTAAATCATACTTGGTTACGATCTGGACAATCGGGGACTAGATAACCTTATGGTTATTAGTCGGAACACTTATGTGAACATTTTGATAGATCTCCGGTAGAGGGATTATCAAGGGCTAAACATCCTTACTTATATTTGAAGAACGCTACTTAAGGTGAGTTCACGGCCCCACTTTTACTGCTTTAACTTTTGGGGAAGAAAACATGCGCTAAACTGTTTTGGTAACATATGTCATACTATGGTTTTAACCGTATATTGCTATACGATCTTTTGGAAAGTCCCGGGGGAAACCATGAATGTGCGGGTTTGCACAACGGGGGAAATGTGATAGATCTATTGGGCGTGACCTGCCCCACTCGTCGGCTTGGAGGGCCGGGCGGGTGCATATTGTCTCGAACAGGTACATTGGTATCATGCTGAACATACGGTGTAACACCCCAACCGATGGCGGAAACATCGGGGTTCCACGTATTGATGATTGTTCAGTAGCTCATGGTGAATAATAGATTCCATTAAATGATTTAAATGAATTACATACAATAGTTCTAGAATTTGTACATCAAGTTGAATAAAACTATACACATATCTTCAAGCATCAATTCAAATCTTCAAGCAAATAGAACCTGAAACATGTTAAGTTGAAAATGTTTTGGGTCAACAAAAGTTGGTGAGAATTACATAGGTTTTTGATAATTGAATAAAAATGTTGTGCAATTCATGTGTCATGTCAATCTAGTCCATATGTGAGAACATACTAGAAATAAATCGAGTGCATAACCAACCCTGATGACTGTTATAATATGATACGTACCATACGCTCATGGTCCACTTGAATATGTTATACGATAACAAACACCCACGCAACCTTTGTAGGAGGCACGTATCCGGGTGGGATTGTCAGTCCAATAGATCTATCAATGTTTACCGCCGGCTTGTACGGAGTTAATGATTATGCTAGAATGGTGCTTACTCTAATCATGCTCAAGACATAATGCAACATAGAAAACACATAGACACATTGATGATTGAATTGCATAAATGATGTGGTAACATGTTTCACCCCAAAAGCGGTGATAAATAGAAAAGGGGCTATGTAAAACTCACCTTGGTAAAATGTTATATCTGTTGAGAAATGTGTTGACCAAATGTATCAAGTATCACCCTAAAATGAAGTAATAAATATGTCTAAGTCTATAGAGTCTACAAATGTATAAGTTCTAGGGCTTCGAATTTGGGGATAATTGCTCGTTTGATTAATATTAAAAATATTCGCCAATTGAGAGAAATTTAGTAAATAAATAACCAAAAATCTTTTTAGGAAATTTAAAGTTAAGATGGCCACAATGATGTATTTAAAGTATAAAAATAATTTTTATAAAATTATTTTCTTTTAAAATAGATTATTAAATCTATTTATTACAAATTGTCGAACTTTAACTTAAATAATTAAAAATTACTAAAATTAAAGAATTTTCAGTTTAAAAATTATATTTCTGTTCTAAATGATCAGAAATAATTTGTATAAAATTTTGGTGCAAAAATATTAAAAATTGAATTTATTATGATTTAATTATGATTAAATCTAACAAAAATTGATTAAAAATATAAAATAAATGATTTTACTGAATTAAAAATTATTTCAGTAAAGTTTAACTTTATAAGGAGTCAGGATAATTTTTGGAGAATTTAATAAAATTGTTTTGATATATAAATGGATTTTTATAAATATACTAGTATAAAATTCATTTATTTATTATAAATATTAAATAAATGAATTTCAGAAAAATAAAAATTGTAAATAAACCTTTTATCTCAGATTAAACAAATATATTTTTTTTAGAATTTATAAAATAGTTTTAATATTTATAAATGAATTTATAAGTTTAAAATGTCTAATATATATATAATAAGGCTTTGTTGTTTTAAAAGAAAAAGGAAACAAAAGATGTGGCTGTAGTGGGACTCGAACCCGGGTGATCAGGGTTGCAAGCCCTGGTCACAACCACTTGGCCTAGGCCAGTGGTTGTGATAATCCCCGGTTAACATTAAATAAATACACAGAGCAGATTCAGTTTATCCCCAATTTATAATTACGAACCCTAGATATTACAATCAAACAATTCAGACATAATGAGCCCGATCGATGTTGGGGCTTTTGTTGTTTGATTGCCGACTAACAAAACCCACAAAAGAACAAGAACTCACAGTGTTGTTTCATAGATAATTGCCGGGTCAAAATAAAAGTCAACCGTTTGATCGTGTAGCACAATTAGAGAGTTTCAGAAGTAATTGGAGGTTGAGAGAGAGGTGTGAGCGAGTTTCCAAGGTTCGTAAATGGTCTATTTATACTGAGGATCAGTGGGTTTGGCTAATTGGAAAGTTGACCACGATTTAATGTCAAAACGCGTCAAAGTTTAATTGATTGTCAATCAGTTGATAATTAACGTATTGGTAAGTCAATAGAGGCCGGTAATCATGCAAACTTACCATGTTTGTATAATTAATTGTTAAATCAAAGGTTTGAAGAAGAAAAAAATAATTATACTCTGCTGCTGCTGCACGCTGTTAAGGAAGGGAAGGAGGAAAACAGACGCAACAAGGGTTAAATATAATTGGTGTTAGGATTAGTTCAAAAGAAACGTGTAGATCAAGTGGTGTTGTGTGTGTGTGGTTGTGTTTGAGGCGGGCTACTGCCCGGGTTCGAACCTCGCGGGGACCTTTTTTTTTTTTTACAATGGATTTTGAGAGTGGAGGGGGTTTGGGCTTGGTACAGTGGGCCGGCTGATGGGCCTTGTCTGGGCCTTTGTACTGGGCTTCAGGAAACAAAAGGTATGGTTGGGTTGGGTTGGGTTTAATAGTTCTAAATTAATAAAATCTGTTTTTTTTTTACATATAAAATCTGAGATTTATTTTTAATATTATTATTATTATTATTATCATATATATATGTATGTATATATATATATATATATAAGTTGTGTAGTCGTGAAATAAAACTTAGGCACGTTATGTAAATAATATACGTTTCATAATTTGAAATTTTTGGCGATGTTACAGTCTCCCCTACTTTTAGGAACTTCGTCCCGAAGTTAAGAGAAACACTAGTCCTACAATTGGTTAACTACTGAAAACCTTGATAAGATTTCACACTACCTTAATGTACCTGTAAATTCATGATTACGTTCCGGACCGTAATTACCAACTTACCTTACATTAGGGTTTTGCGTCCTTTTATGACTTTACCGATTGTTGAGTAGGTCTGATAGTCTCCACCAATCGTTGAGCAGGTGGTAGGGCCTCTCCCGACTGATGGAAAGACATGATGACCTCTATCAATCGTTAAGTAGGTTGTTTGGTAGTCAACTAACTGTTGTACAAGTAAGCAAGTATGATCATAGATATAGCAATCAGTTTACATTCAAACAAGCATGCACACAGATGTTATGATAATACTAGAATTTATTACTTGAATCAAAAGCGTCATTACATAGAATTATAAGCAAACCACATTTAAATGGTGGGACTTGCTGTTAAGTAGCTGGAGGGTCTTGATCTCGGTTTAGTTTAGGGCATCGGTTACGGTAGTGATTTGGGTTTCCACATTCATAGCATTGACCATATTTGTAATTACCAGGACGATCAGTAACCTGAGCAGGGTTGTGGATAATCGCAGTCAGTCGGGCATCAACACCTTTGTTGTTTTTGTTGTTTTTGTTGTTTTTGTTGTTGTTGTGGTTGGTGTTGTGGTTGTTGTTACTTTCCTCTTGGTTTTCACCACTGTTATTGCGAGTGCTGCGATGTGGAGACATGATCCGTAAGGGACACAATGAAGTCTTAATGAGGCATGAAATGAATGAGGTAATATAAGGAATGTAATCATTTATTCATTAATTAAAACGAATAAATGAAAACGTTGACTTATCAAAGATTCCAGATTTTTTTATAACATATGAAGACATGCTTTAGCCTATAAGTGAATACTCATCCCGAGAATTCCCAGGTAGGCATCCGGGTCCCTCGTCTGATTGGGATATATGCGCAATGCCAGTCCTAGACAGAAAACTCAGAATACAGGCGTTCACCCTTCCAGATTGCACGTGTTCGTTATTAAAATCTAGAACTTCGACGAGATCTCAAGGGGGTTCAGGTTAAACCTGAGGAATTTGTCTTATTAATCTAAGAGTAGATCCACTGATGGAGAGCAACCTTCTTGTAGGAATGAAAGTAGGGATAAGAAAAAGGAGGGAGATAGAGAATAGCAAGCAAAAGAAGCAAGTACTTGTTTAATCCTATGGTTATAGACTAGATTATTTTTCTAATAACCTAATTCCCTATAACCATGGCTCTGATACCAATCTGTAACACCCCAACCGATGGCGGAAACATCGGGGTGCCACGTATTGATGACTGTTCAGTAGCTCATGGTGAATAATAGATTCCATTAAATGATTTAAATGAATTACATACAATAGTTCTAGAATTTGTACATCAAGTTGAATAAAACTATACACATATCTTCAAGCATCAATTCAAATCTTCAAGCAAATAGAACCTGAAACATGTTAAGTTGAAAATGTTTTGGGTCAACAAAAGTTGGTGAGAATTACATAGGTTTTTGATAATTGAATAAAAATGTTGTGCAATTCATGTGTCATGTCAATCTAGTCCATATGTGAGAACATACTAGAAATAAATCGAGTGCATAACCAACCCTGATGACTGTTATAATATGATACGTACCATACGCTCATGGTCCACTTGAATATGTTATACGATAACAAACACCCACGCAACCTTTGTAGGAGGCACGTATCCGGGTGGGATTGTCAGTCCAATAGATCTATCAATGTTTACCGCCGGCTTGTACGGAGTTAATGATTATGCTAGAATGGTGCTTACTCTAATCATGCTCAAGACATAATGCAACATAGAAAACACATAGACACATTGATGATTGAATTGCATAAATGATGTGGTAACATGTTTCACCCCAAAAGCGGTGATAAATAGAAAAGGGGCTATGTAAAACTCACCTTGGTAAAATGTTATATCTGTTGAGAAATGTGTTGACCAAATGTATCAAGTATCACCCTAAAATGAAGTAATAAATATGTCTAAGTCTATAGAGTCTACAAATGTATAAGTTCTAGGGCTTCGAATTTGGGGATAATTGCTCGTTTGATTAATATTAAAAATATTCGCCAATTGAGAGAAATTTAGTAAATAAATAACCAAAAATCTTTTTAGGAAATTTAAAGTTAAGATGGCCACAATGATGTATTTAAAGTATAAAAATAATTTTTATAAAATTATTTTCTTTAAAATAGATTATTAAATCTATTTATTACAAATTGTCGAACTTTAACTTAAATAATTAAAAATTACTAAAATTAAAGAATTTTCAGTTTAAAAATTATATTTCTGTTCTAAATGATCAGAAATAATTTGTATAAAATTTTGGTGCAAAAATATTAAAAATTGAATTTATTATGATTTAATTATGATTAAATCTAACAAAAATTGATTAAAAATATAAAATAAATGATTTTACTGAATTAAAAATTATTTCAGTAAAGTTTAACTTTATAAGGAGTCAGGATAATTTTTGGAGAATTTAATAAAATTGTTTTGATATATAAATGGATTTTTATAAATATAATAGTATAAAATTCATTTATTTATTATAAATATTAAATAAATGAATTTCAGAAAAATAAAAATTGTAAATAAACCTTTTATCTCAGATTAAACAAATATATTTTTTTAGAATTTATAAAATAGTTTTAATATTTATAAATGAATTTATAAGTTTAAAATGTCTAATATATATATATATAATAAGGCTTTGTTGTTTTAAAAGAAAAAGGAAACAAAAGATGTGGCTGTAGTGGGACTCGAACCCGGGTGATCAGGGTTGCAAGCCCTGGTCACAACCACTTGGCCTAGGCCAGTGGTTGTGTTAATCCCCGGTTAACATTAAATAAATACACAGAGCAGATTCAGTTTATCCCCAATTTATAATTACGAACCCTAGATATTACAATCAAACAATTCAGACATAATGAGCCCGATCGATGTTGGGGCTTTTGTTGTTTGATTGCCGACTAACAAAACCCACAAAAGAACAAGAACTCACAGTGTTGTTTCGTAGATAATTGACGGGTCAAAATAAAAGTCAACCGTTTGATCGTGTAGCACAATTAGAGAGTTTCAGAAGTAATTGGAGGTTGAGAGAGAGGTGTGAGCGAGTTTCCAAGGTTCGTAAATGGTCTATTTATACTGAGGATCAGTGGGTTTGGCTAATTGGAAAGTTGACCACGATTTAATGTCAAAACGCGTCAAAGTTTAATTGATTATCAATCAGTTGATAATTAACGTATTGGTAAGTCAATATAGGCCGGTAATCATGCAAACTTACCATGTTTGTATAATTAATTGTTAAATCAAAGGTTTGAAGAAGAAAAAAATAATTATACTCTGCTGCTGCTGCTGCACGCTGTTAAGGAAGGGAAGGAGGAAAACAGACGCAACAAGGGTTAAATATAATTGGTGTTAGGATTAGTTCAAAAGAAACGTGTAGATCAAGTGGTGTTGTGTGTGTGTGGTTGTGTTTGAGGCGGGCTACTGCCCGGGTTCGAACCTCGCGGGGACCTTTTTTTTTTTTTTTACAATGGATTTTGAGAGTGGAGGGGGGTTTGGGCTTGGTACAGTGGGCCGGCTGATGGGCCTTGTCTGGGCCTTTGTACTGGGCTTCAGGAAACAAAAGGTATGGTTGGGTTGGGTTGGGTTTAATAGTTCTAAATTAATAAAATCTGTTTTTTTTTTTACATATAAAATCTGAGATTTATTTTTAATATTATTATTATTATTATTATTATCATATATATATGTATGTATGTATATATATATATATATATAAGTTGTGTAGTCGTGAAATAAAACTTAGGCACGTTATGTAAATAATATACGTTTCATAATTTGAAATTTTTGGCGATGTTACATACAGGCTGCTTAAACATGCTGAACATTGCTAAACGTGTCTAGTAATGGTTTCCAATCGTAGTAGTAATGAAACATACGCCTAGCTAGCGTACTTGGTAACATTGATATAGTATGGACATGGTAACACTTTGGTAACATTTTTGAACAAACCTGTGAACTCACCAACATTATATGTTGACATCTTTTTGGCATGGTTTTCTCAGGTCGCTAAGGTAGCAATGAACGGAACTAGGCGCACGGGTCTGCATTGGCGTCTAGATTTTAGTGCACGTTTTGTAATAAGTGTCTTGGATACTTGGGAACACTGTTTTGTAGAGATTAAATTCTTTAAATGCTTCCGCTTCTGAAATTTATGTTTTTGGGTTTACGTACTTCATAGTGTCGTTTATTGTGATCGTTGACTTGGATCCTGGTTTGTCATGCGCCTCGCGGTAAAACCCCGCAAGTGGTAATTTGAGGGTGTGACAAAGGTAGATCGAATGACGTAATCGGTAAGCGTGTAATTGATATTTAGATGACCGACGATTAGAAAGTAGTCCTAAATGGATGGCAGTTATCAATCGTCGGAGTTTTCACACCAATTCAAATTCCTTGAAAAATAAAATTTATATACTTTGTTATTATTTAAAAATTTTAAATTCCTTTTTTTCCTTACAAAAATTGTCAAAAATTATCTAAAAACGGTTTATTGGACCTTTTTATGGATGTTTATTTTGGATTTAATATGCTTCAGAATTTTGATGAGCAAAATAGGGGGAAATTTTAATTGATGTGTTCTGCGTTTTTAAATCTTAAATAAATGTGTTAAACGTAATTAAACTTAATAAATCGTAAGTAAAATTTTTTTATGGATAGATAATATATAGTTTGTGAAACGGTGACAATGGATGTGTAAAGGGTCGTGACTATTGAAGGAGATTCATGTTAAATTGTGAAAAGGTGGGTGTTGGACAACAGAAAGGTGGTGATGATTAGAGGTAACCCAAGTTGAAAATTGTATAGTTTGTGAAACGGTGCCAATGGATGGGTAAAGGGTCGTGACTATTGAAGGAGATTCATGTTAAATTGTGAAAAGGTGGGTATTGGACAACAGAAAGGTGGTGATGATTATAGGTAACCCAAGTTGCAAATTGTATAGTTTGTGAAACGGTGCCAATGGATGGGTAAAGGGTCGTGACTATTGAAGGAGATTCATGATAAATTGTGAAAATGTTGGTATTGAACAACCAAAAAGGTGGTAATGATTAGATGTAACCCAAGTTGCTAATTATATATATATATATATATATATATATATATATATATATAATTACAATACAATGATAATGTTGAAAGTAGTTAAATCAATCTCTATTCTCTAGATCATCCAAACTTACTTATTTAACATGGATTTATTTATTTTTATAAAACAAAACCCTAGATATCAAGTATTGTTCGAATCATCCATGAGGTCAAAAAGCAAAAGAAACAACCATCATTGAAGCCTTACATCAACCTTAAAAAGAAACTTGATGCCCATGACCAGCACCATGGGGAGATCAATAACTCCATTAACTCAATATGCCTCGCAAGTCATATAAACTCATGCCAATTTTCACATGAACAACACAATATTGTTGGTTTGTTTAAACATGATCTTAGAATATGTCAATGTAACACTTGAATCTAGCCCATTAGTAAAGGTTATAGAAAATAAACAATCATATACAGAAAAAAGATGGCCAATAATAACAAAACAAATAAAACAAAGCCGGTATAAATTGCAACTCACCTATTCTGGCAACATGGTGCACAACCGTAACTCCTAATTCACTTGATAACAAAGGATCAACCCCATGTTCAGAAAGATACCAAGTAGCGGAGATATGTGTAGACGGATCGGTTTTGATAAAAACGTTTATGTGATCATACAAGTCTAACAATTCAGGTGCGGAAACCCTAGAATGTTTACAATATGATATGCAATGAATCAAACACAATCAAACAACTTTTCAATCTCCATTCTCATTAACAACTTGATAAAACTTGATTACAAATAGGTTTACAAAGATATAATTCAGTTTCAGAAAGGTCAAAACCCATAGAGAAAACCTAGACCAGACACACAAACACAAATGGCAAAAGTTATAAACTTATCAAAAATTTCAGCTTATATAGAAGGCCACATTCGACCTCTCGTCAAGGTCGAATGTGCTCCTTCGACCTGCCACTAAGCTCGAACCAAACTTCAGTCCGTAATCTTCTCCCTTCGACCTCTTCTATCTTCCTTCGACCTAATCAAAACCCACCTTCGACCCTACTATATACCACAAAACACTTTATTTCGTTAATCCAAAGCAACTAGTCGCAATATGCATCTACAAACTCCCCCTCGACTATTGCTTAGATTGTTGACGTTGATAATCAAGTGTTTTGTTCATCAACTTGATACGAAGATTCTTCTTTTGCTCTTTCGTCATCACCGGCTCAGGTTTTGGTTTTGATTTCTTCTTCATCTCACTAACCTTCACTTTCTTTCCCAACTTCTTATCATACTCACATCCTGCATTGACATCCCAAGCGAAACACAAACATACCACACGATGGTATTTCATCGCTTGTTCACCATCCTTCTCCTCGCAATAGATCGGGTTGTAATACAGCATGATTATGTCTTCATAAGAATAGTTAATCAACCACATGGGATAAAAAATGTGAATATTCTTATACTCTCCCCTTTTGTCTTTCAATAAGATGACGGCTTCTGCGGTTCTCCAATCATAGTACCACATGACAATTCTCTATCATCAGAATGATTTCCAGCTTCTTTCTCAAGAATATATGGAATTTCATTATCATTCATCAATTCTTCAAGAGTTTTACCAACTTGTTTCGCCAGTCCTTCCAGAATTTCTTTGGCAACAGCTGCAGAAACCTCTCCATCCTCTAAGTCAGGATCATTATACTCCAACTCATATCTCGAATCATCAAACTCAAATATCTCTAGAAACTTTCCAGTCAATTCGATCGTCCAAACTTTCTGAGTCAACATCTGACGATTTAGATTCTTATCCTCATCTGATAAAGCTCGTATCTTTTCAGTCCAGAAAATACTGTCATCATCAGTATTTCCACCAAGTGCTTTCTTAGAACTTGATTCACCTGCATCTTTCTTATCAGACTCCCTCTTCTCATATCTGTACTTATCAGTATCATCGTCATCATCATCAGAACTACCATCATCAGATCCTTTATCAGAACCGTCATCATCACCATCTTTCTTCTTCTTAGGATCATCACCAGCATCATCTGATAGATCATCATCATCTTCATCCTCTTTTTCAAATTCAAATGGTTCAAAGTCAACTTGTTTTTCCTCTGGTTCGTTGTCCTCTTCTCCAGCTTTCAATTGAGGAGATTTTTCATAAATATCATCTATCAGCTTCCTCAAACTCTTTTTGTTTGTTCTAATCTTTTTGTTCTTAAGCTGAAGACATTTGATTCTACGAGTATTCCTCTGTTCATGCCCTAACAGCTTCTGATTTTCCTCCTGAAGCTGTTTAATCTTCGCTTCCAACTCTTCTTGGCTTTCCTAAGAAGATACAACAACCTCTAACATCTTCTTTTCATTGTTTTTCAACTTTTCTATCTCCTGCTGTTGCTCATTGAACATTTTCATCATATCAGCAATTTTTTTGTTGGTTGCTTCCATCACATCACCAGAAACAGTAACCTGAGGTGTAGAAGCCTCAGCAACAGGAGATTTCTTCTTTTGAAACTTCCTTAATACATTTTCTAATGTAACTTCAAAATCTGTAGGTGGATTCACAGCAGTTTCTTCAACAGATTTCTTTGACTTCTTAGCTACAGGGGATATCACAGGTGTGGCAGCTTTTGAGCTTCCAATGTCAGGAACTTTCTTTCCTGCAACAAGTATCTCTATGTCTCTATCACGTTTCTTCTTCGGGTTAGTCTTCTTAGCCATAGATTTGAACTTTGGTTTCAAAATCTTTCCAATAGTAACAGGAGATCCAGTAAAATCTTGATCTTCCAAACCAAGTTCTCCTTCTTCAACAATGATAGGACTCTTCTGTTGTTATTCTTCAATAGACTTGTTCAAACTTTCAATCTCACCAGCCTCAGTGGCCTTGGGCTTGGTAATTTTGACAGTTTCATCACCTGAATCCCACTCTTCATTATCCTGAGTCTCTTCAGAATCAACAGACTCCTCATCAATAAGCAAAGTCTTGCTTTTCCCAGACTTCTTCTTTTTAGAAACACTTTTCTGTCTCTTTGGTGCAGCTTCTTCAACAATCTTAGCTTTTCCCTTTACCGATTTTTGCACCCTTGTTGATTACCTGTCTCTTCCTTTTAGCTTTCAGGATCAACTGGTTGTAACGGATCATCAGTATCAGATGCACTATCATCATTTCTAGCTTTGTTGTCACCTGGATTCTTATGACCCGGATTAATCAGATGACCAAATAAGTTCTTGTGTGGTGGTCTCTCGTTCTCTGGAACACCCTTGTAAGCTTTCATTATGCTTAGTGTACTCAAATTCATATGATACTGAACCAAAATCTGCTTCGGGTCTTTCCTCAAATTGGGATACTTCTTATCAAAGATCATTTGTAGGAATCTTGGTTACATCAAAAACTTATCAACTTTCATACCTTTCAGCACCTCCAACATGTGATCAAAAATCATCCCAAATACGTTGAATGGTTTGTTCAACACCAATGCAACCATCAACGAACTAATACTGCTCCTCATCACATCATAGCTACTTCTAACTGGTCCAAAGACATGTAGAATCACATGTGCCGAATATTTAAACTGCGGACACATCTTAGCCTTGTGCAGTAAACCGTTAATGATAGGACCGTTATACTTCATTCTGAGAAAGCAAAGTCTCTGATCAATTCATGAAATTTTCCTCAAATCAGTAGGAGAATCTTTTAAATCTAATGCTTCCCAGATATCTTCTTCTGTAACAAGCACTAACTCTCCATGAATCTTGCTTCTAATTGTCGTCTTATTATCCAAAAATCTATGACAGCGCTCTTCCATAATTCCACTTGGTGATCTTTATAGATAGATGCTGGAGTAGCTATAACATAGATCACCCTGCTTGTCACACCCTCAAAATCCACTTGCGGAGTTTTACCGCGAGGCGCATGACAAACCAGGATCCAAACCAACGATCACAATAAACAAGTCTAAATTAACATATGCAATTTCAAAAACATAGTTTAAATCTCCAGTTACAGCGGAAGCTTATTCAAAACATAATCCGAAATAAACCAATTGTTCAACGTTTGAAAACCATGCAATCCTAACTAGACGCCGTGCAGACGCGTGCGCCCTAGTTCCATTGTGCTACCTTAGCGACCTGAGAAAACATGTAAAAGTTTACGTCAGCACAAAAATGCTGGTGAGTTTACAGGTTTTGTAATCACAGTACCAAGTTCAACCTGTCCATACTATAACAAATCGAAAACCCAAGTACGCTAGCTAGGCGTACGTTTTGTTACTACTACGATTGGAAAACCATTACTAACTCGCAAACCAGATGTCGTGCCCGAATAGTAAACCTGTTGTTCCTGTTTGAGACAATATGCACTCGCCCGGCCCTCCAAGCCGACGAGCGGGGTTGGTCACTCCCAATAGCGCTATTCACATTTCCCCGTTGTGCTAACCCGCACATTCATGGTTCCCCCCGGGACTTCCAAAGATCATATAGTAAACCATAGAAACCCATAGTATGACAGTAGTTACCAAACATAAGTTTTAACACATGTTTTCTCCCCCGAAAAGTGAAACCAGTTAAAAGAGGGGCCGTAAACTCACCTTAAGTTGCGTTACTTCGTAATACGAATAAACTCAGCAGCTATGCTAGTCCCGTAAAGCGGCGACCTAACATATGACAGTTACAAGTACTTAGACTAATAACCCGCAGGTTAGTTAGTCCCTAGATGTCCAGACCATAACCAAGTTCGTTTGAAAACACCGTGATTGTTTAACTGACCCAATGTACAAGACTCGACATCCCATTGGTGATCCGAGACTCCCCGTGTTATGTTTACGCTCTCAAACATACAATCATGCAATCATACTTAACATACGTTAACGACCAACAAGTTATAGCACGTAGTTCAAGTACCACATAATTAAGTCCGAACATATGTTACCAAGTTATTGGATATGTTACGGGGTTCCTAGCATGTTCCTAGATGTCAAATCGGGTCTCGGAATGCTAATTTACTCTTACAGCAGCAGTACACGCGATTAGGAAAAGTCAACTAGCATTTAGGTTGGTCAACAGGCATTTAGGAATGCTAATTGCCTATCCTATAGGCAATTAGGTCATAAGACATGCATTTACTAGCAATTAGGTCACAAGACATACATCTACTAGCAATTAGCTCATAAGACATGCATCTACTAGCAATTAGCTCATAAGACATGCATCTACTAGCAATTAGGTCATAAGACATACATCTACTAGCAATTAGCTCATAAGACATGCATCTACTAGCAATTAGCTCATAAGACATGCATCTACTAGCAATTAGCTCATAAGACATGTATTTCAGGACTTAACTAGCATTTAGGATCACAATTGCATGTAATAGAGGCATTTAGCCCCCAATCGCATGTAAGATAGGCGATTAGGGAGTCTATTCAGGCGATTGGCTTCCTAATCGCCCCTAACATAGGCGATTAGGGTTGCTAATCGCCCGTAACCCAGCTGTTCCGGTTTTTCGCGCGTTTAACACTCCAAATCAGATCCGGAACGTGTGTAAACATCAAATATCAATCTAATAACTATACCAAACATGTTTAAACCAAAATCCTTCGTTTAACCTCGTTCTATCAGCCCTGCATGTAACCATGTAATCCAAACATAATACACATAGCATGAAACATCATCTTAACATGCATAATCATAACCCTAATGAACAATTACTCAGATTCTATCATCATGCCATCATTATTAATCTGAAACTAACCTAATAACATGTAATCATCCATCTTGAATCATAAAAACCCTAGCTTTTGATTGAAAACCCACATACATCATGCATGCTACTTAGAATCCAATTAACAATGATTATTAACGATTTTCAGAAGACTCATACGTTTTAAAACAGGTCTGGACCGTTAGGGATTTAATAAAAACGTTTATAAAGATTTCATGGATGAAAATCACACCTTAGATTGTGATAGTTTGATGAAATAAGCTTGAAACCTTGTGTTTTGATCCAAAATCACGTTCCAGAGGTTGTGTGTGTGTTGGGGCGGGTTATTGGACGACTAGGGTTGATATTATGAAGTTTAGGAGGTTAAGCATTGTATTTATAGTCGTTTTTAGTCGTCCAGCACGTTCCATGCGATTATGCAGCAGTTACATGCGATTAGGATTGCTAATCGCATGACATTCATGCATTTGGGGTCTAATCGCCCCCTAAGGCACACGATTAGCCCCCAATCGCCCCTAAATGAAGCCCACTCGCATCCCCTATAGGCGATTGGGCTCCCCTAATCGCCTAAAGGGGTTGGTTCCGTGTGTTTTGCGCGTTAAACCCCGTTTTAACATATGTTAACACGTATTCACATACCGACAAGTCACATAATGATTGTAAACACATAACACTTTCAAACAAACATATTCACACTCGTTCACCAATTCCCGGGACTCGAGACTTGTATGTTCCGTATGCCCTGACGATTCTACGGATCGTCACCATTTGTACACTTGGTTAAGGACTGACATCTAATGAACCTCTAGACCAACATCCAATGATCTTCTATACTAAACCGATAGTTCCCGAACCATAACACGACTTAACTAACCCAGGTAAGTATAATATACGCGTGACTCGCTAAGGTAGACTTTCATCTAGACGACGTTGTTAACCAGAATTTGCCGGGTCTCACATCATCCCCACGTTAAAAGAATTTTCGTCCCGAAAATTGCACAGTACCCAAAAGGAATAACAAAAGAAACAGACAAAAGATAGAAACCAAGAGTGAGATTTACCCGAGTTGTCACATCATCCCCACGTTAAAAAGGAATCTCGCCCCGAGATTCATTCAGCAGCAGTGGAGACATATCTCGATTCGAACGCTTCCTTAGGAAAGAGATGAGGATACTTAGACTTCATCTGATCCTCCCGTTCCCAAGTGTACTCTGGTCCCCGGTTCGAGTTCCAGCGAACCTTTACAATGCGAATCTTGCTATGACGTAGGCTACGAATCTTGTAATCAAGGATCTCAACAGGTTCCTCCACAATCCGAAGACGATCATCCACCTTGATCTCTTCCAGTGGAACAATAAGAGACTCGTCAGCCAGACACTTCTTTAAGTTGGACACATGGAAGACGTTATGTACGTTACCGAGCTCCGTCGGTAAATCAAGACGATATGCCACCGGTCCAATCCGTTCCAGGATTGTAAATGGGCCGACATACCGAGGGTTGAGTTTGCCACGCTTCCCAAAGCGTATGACGCCCTTCCACGATGAAACTTTCAGAAGTACTTTGTCATCAATTTGGAATTCCAATGGTTTGCGACGCTGATCAGCATAACTCTTTTGCCGATCCCGTGCCGCTGCCAACCGGTTACGAATCTGTACGATCTTTTCCGAAGTTTCGTACACTAGCTCAGGCCCAGTGAGTTGGCTCTCACCCACCTCAGCCCAACAAAGAGGAGACCGGCATTTCCGCCCGTACAGCGCCTCGAACGGAGCTGCCTTGATGCTCGTGTGGTAACTGTTGTTGTAAGAGAATTCTACTAACGGTAGATGAGCTTCCCAACCTTTTCCAAAATCGATCACACATGCCCGCAGCATGTCTTCCAAGGTTTGAATCGTGCGCTCACTCTGACCGTCAGTCTGTGGGTGATAAGCTGTACTCATGTCCAGCTGGGTACCCAAAGCTTTGTGTAAGGACTTCCAGAAGTGAGAAGTAAAATGGGAATCACGATCCGAAATAATAGAAACCGGCACCCCGTGCTTAGAAACAACTTCTTTCAAATAAAGACGGGCCAAACGATCCATGGTGTCGGTCTCTTTAATAGCGAGAAAATGGGCTGATTTCGTCAATCGATCAACTATCACCCATATCTTATCATTCCCGCTCGGTGACTTAGGTAGTTGCGTGACAAAATCCATTGTAATCCGTTCCCATTTCCACTCCGGGATTTCAGGTTGTTGCAAGAGACCCGACGGTTTCTGGTATTCCACTTTGACCTTAGCACAGGTCAAGCATTTGCTCACGTATGAGGCTATATCCAACCTCATGTTTGGCCACCAGTAAAGCACCTTCAGATCTTGGTACATCTTATCCGAACCAGGATGAATAGAATACCGGGACTTGTGAGCCTCATCTAAAACAAGCTCCCGAAGTCCCCCGAATAAAGGAACCCATATGCGTTCTGCGAAGTAGTGCAGGCCATCAGGCCTTCGCTCGAGGTGCTTGTCGGCACCGTGCATAGTTTCAGCTTTAAGGTTTTCCTCCTTCAAAGCTTCTAACTGAGCAGAACGGAGTTGATCAGGTAGAGATGAATGAATGGTGAGTTGCAACGCCCGAACGCGACGAGGTTTAATCAATTCCTTCCTGCTCAAGGCGTCTGCTACCACATTCGCCTTGCCAGGATGGTACTTAATGGCGCAATCATAGTCATTCAGAAGTTCAATCCAACGACGCTGTCGTATGTTCAAATGTTGTTGGTCGAAAATATGTTGAAGACTCTTGTGATCGGTGTAGATGGTGCATTTGGTACCGTACAAGTAATGTCTCCAAATTTTCAACGCGAAAACCACTGCACCCAACTCCAAGTCATGGGTGGTGTAGTTCTTCTCGTGCACCTTGAGTTGACGAGAAGCATACGCAATCACTTTCTCGCGTTGCATCAACACGCAACCGAGACCATGAATAGAAGCATCACAGTAAACAACGAAATCATCAGGGCCTTCAGGTAAAGACAAAATAGGATTAGAACAAAGTTTAGACTTTAGTTCCTGAAATGCCGACTCTTGTGGTTCACCCCGGTCGAATTTCCTATCCTTCTGAGTAAGAGTGGTCAGGGGTTGAGCGATCTTCGAGAAGCCCATAATGAAACGACGATAATAGCCCGCAAGGCCTAGAAATTTCCGCACCTCAGTTGGCGTCTTTGGTGCTTCCCAGTCCTTGATCGCTTCGATCTTAGCTGGATCGACATGAATTCCTAGTTCATTAACCACATGTCCTAGGAACTGAACTTCGCGTAACCAAAAGTCACACTTTGAGAACTTGGCGTAAAGTTGTTCCCGTCGCAAGAGTTCCAAAACCAAGCGCAGGTGTTCCTCGTGTTCGGTCTTGTTCTTGGAGTAAATCAGAATATCATCAATAAACACAATGACGAACTTGTCAAGATATGGTTTGCAAACGCGATTCATCAAATCCATGAAAACCGCCGGTGCGTTCGTGAGACCGAAAGGCATGACCAAGAATTCGAAATGGCCATAACGTGTACGAAAGGCAGTCTTTGCAACGTCTGCTTCCCTTACGCGCAACTGGTGATAACCGGACCTCAAATCAATCTTGGAGTAGTAACTAGAACCCTGGAGTTGGTCGAATAGGTCATCAATACGTGGAAGAGGATAACGGTTCTTGACGGTCAATTTGTTCAGTTCTCTGTAATCCACACACAATCGGAAACTTCTATCTTTCTTCTTAACGAATAGGATCGGGGCTCCCCAAGGGGAAGAACTTGGTCTGATGAAACCCTTGTCCAAGAGTTCCTGTAACTGACTAGACAATTCCTGCATCTCGGGAGGTGCAAGACGGTAGGGGGCCCGAGCAATAGGAGCAGCCCCTGGTACAAGATCAATGCCGAACTCAACCTGACGATGGGGAGGAAGACCAGATAAATCATCAGGAAATACATCAGGAAACTCGCGTACAACAGGAATATCGTCGATCTTCTTCTCATCGCTAGAGGAAACAGATAAGAGTGCCAAAACGGCCGAGTAACCCTTCCGAAGACACTTAAGGGCTTTCATGCTAGAGATGATATTTAGCGGAACACCGCCCTTGATACCGTACACAGAAAGGAATTCTCCATCAGGGAGAGGAATCCGAATAATCTTGTCGTAACAAACAATCTCCGCGCGATACAAAGACAACCAATCCATGCCTACAACAACGTCAAAACTACCCAAAGGTACCGGCATAAGATCGATGGGGAACGACAAACCCGACAACTCTAGTTGACACTCCCGAAGGATACAAGTAGCTTCAATCTTTTTACCGTCAGCCAACTCAATTATATACTTAGCCTCTAATGGTACGGGTACTACATCTAGCAGTCGACTAACTTCCATAGATATAAAACTCTTATCGGCACCGGAATCAAATAAAACACTAACAGAGCGATTATTGAGAAGGAACGTACCGGTAACTGTGTCAGGATCCTGTCTAGCCTCAGCGGCTCCAATGACGAAGGCACGTGCATTCCTGCCACCGCCCCCGTTGTTACCGTTACCGTTGTTCCCGCCCTGCTTCAGTTTCGGGCAATCCTTCTTGTAATGACCAGTCTCCCCACAGTTGTAACATCCCTGTCTTCCCGTAGTTCCTTAAGTAGTAGGGGCCGAGTTAGTAGTTGGGGCCTGGGTCGATGGAAGTGTCGCCCGACAGTCTTTAGCAAAATGCCCAAATCGCTGACAGCGATGGCAACGATTACGGTCGCAGTCCCCCTGATGATGACACCCACACTTGTTGCATTTAGGCAATTTCCCCGCATAACCACCATGTTTGTTACCAGTAGAAGAAGAACCCCCGCTATCAAATCTCTTACCCTGCTGTGTTGACCCAGATCCTTTCCCTTCATTTTCCCACTTACGCTTGTTATTCTCCGGGGCTTTAACAGTCGAACCCTTAGCAGGCAAAATACCCTCATTCACCTTCAAGTTTGTCATCCTGTGAGCTGATCGGACCACCTCTGAGTATGTAGGATGATTTCCCGTAGCCACTAACCCTGCGATCTCTGGTACTAGCCCCGAGATATAATGTTCAATCCTCCTGTATTCTGGCACATGCAGATCGGGACACAGCACTGCCAACTCATTACGCCTCACCGTATACTTTTCGATCTCAGACCCAGTCATCTTGAGGTTCCACACCTCGTGCTCTAGCTTTTGCACCTCTTCCCTTGGACAGTACTCTCGCTTCAGCAGTTGCACGAAATTTTCCCAAGGCATAGCATATGCCTCCCCTATTCCCATATTCTGAGTGATGTTATTCCACCAGGTCAAAGCAACATCCTGGAATAAAGCAGCAGCATACTTGACTCGATCCTCTGGGAGACAGTTACACATCAGAAACACTGACTCCACCTTTTCCAACCACCTGAGTAAACTCACCGCACCCTCAGTGCCAGAGAATTCCTGGGGCTTACAGTCCCGAAACATCTTGTAGGTACACATGGGTGGGGGTGGGTTAACAGGACCACCTGAAATGAAACGCATGAGAAACCACGAAGAATGTAAGCAAGGTTCACTAACAAGGCAAAAGTGGATAAATCAACTTACCACCACCATTGTGCCCTAACTGAAAGGCAGCTTGTAGCAAGTTGTTCAGATCTTCCTGTGACAGGTTTACACCTCCACGACCACCAGCACCACCGCGACCACCACCACGTCCACCATTGCGACCACCTCCACGTCCTCCTCGTACTCCAGACATGATCTGACAGAAGAAACGAGAAAATTTAGTTTCGCAGCTAATGGTAACCACTAGCATTAACAAGATCAAAGCTAGATCCAACTCAGGACTATCCATTCAAACCCAGAGCCCACTAGGGCTTTCATGCACTTCGGTTTATGATTTTGTGTGCACCCAAAATGATAAACCGCTCTACATGGTCCTCCAAGTGTTCTCCTAGTTCAAAGTTCAAATCACCGAACATAGACTCTTAGCTATACACCGTAATGCTACGGTAGTTTATGGCAAGTGTTTCTATTGGAGTATGAAAGGGAGATGTCCGAGCCTTGGACAAATCTCAAGAGTACACGATTTACCCCAATACACCACACTGCCTAGAAAGCAAGTAACCCGACATAAGATAGAACGGATGATGTAACATAGGAAGGTCAAATGATTCAGAGACACCCCGACAAGCCCATACGTAAACCACCATAATGTTTAGTACTAAGTGATCGTCTAGTGTGTGCGACTCGGCTATAGTCTAGACTCTACATGCAGTCCTAGTTCACTATAACCTGGCTCTGATACCAATCTGTCACACCCTCAAAATCCACTTCGGAGTTTTACCGCGAGGCGCATGACAAACCAGGATCCAAACCAACGATCACAATAAACAAGTCTAAATTAACATATGCAATTTCAAAAACATAGTTAAATCTCCAGTTACATCGGAAGCTTATTCAAAACATAATCCGAAATAAACCAATTGTTCAACGTTTGAAAACCATGCAATCCTAACTAGACGCCGTGCAGACGCGTGCGCCCTAGTTCCATTGTGCTACCTTAGCGACCTGAGAAAACATGTAAAAGTTTACGTCAGCACAAAAATGCTAGTGAGTTTACAGGTTTTGTAATCACAGTACCAAGTTCAACCTGTCCATACTATAACAAATCGAAAACCCAAGTACGCTAGCTAGGCGTACGTTTTGTTACTACTACGATTGGAAAACCATTACTAACTCGCAAACCAGATGTCGTGTCCGAATAGTAAACCTATTGTTCCTGTTTGAGACAATATGCACTCGCCCGGCCCTCCAAGCCGACGAGTGGGGTTGGTCACTCCCGATAGCGCTATTCACATTTCCCCATTGTGCTAACCCGCACATTCATGGTTCCCCCCGGGACTTCCAAAGATCGTATAGTAAACCATAGAAACCCATAGTATGACAGTAGTTACCAAACATAAGTTTTAACACATGTTTTCTCCCCCGAAAAGTGAAACCAGTTAAAAGAGGGGCCGTAAACTCACCTTAAGTTGCGTTACTTCGTAATACGAATAAACTCAGCAGCTATGCTAGTCCCGTAAAGCGGCGACCTAACATATGACAGTTACAAGTACTTAGACTAATAACCCGCAGGTTAGTTAGTCCCTAGATGTCCAGACCATAACCAAGTTCGTTTGAAAACACCGTAACTGTTTAACTGACCCAATGTACAAGACTCGACATCCCATTGGTGACCCGAGACTCCCCGTGTTATGTTTACGCTCTCAAACATACAATCATGCAATCACACTTAACATACGTTAACGACTAACAAGTTATAGCACGTAGTTCAAGTACCACATAATTAAGTCCGAACATATGTTACCAAGTTATTGGATATGTTACGGGGTTCCTTGCATGTTCCTAGATGTCAAATCGGGTCTCGGAATGCTAATTTACTCTTACAGCAGCAGTACACGCGATTAGGAAAAGTCAACTAGCATTTAGGTTGGTCAACAGGCATTTAGGAATGCTAATTGCCTAGGTCATAAGACATGCATTTACTAGCAATTAGGTCACAAGACATACATCTACTAGCAATTAGCTCATAAGACATGCATCTACTAGCAATTAGCTCATAAGACATGCATCTACTAGCAATTAGGTCATAAGACATACATCTACTAGCAATTAGCTCATAAGACATGCATCTACTAGCAATTAGCTCATAAGACATGCATCTACTAGCAATTAGCTCATAAGACATGTATATCAGGACTTAACTAGCATTTAGGATCACAATTGCATGTAATAGAGGCATTTAGCCCCCAATCGCATGTAAGATAGGCGATTAGGGAGTCTATTCAGGCGATTGGCTTCCTAATCGCCCCTAACATAGGCGATTAGGGTTGCTAATCGCCCGTAACCCAGCTGTTCCGGTTTTTCGCGCGTTTAACACTCCAAATCAGATCCGGAACGTGTGTAAACATCAAATATCAATCTAATAACTATACCAAACATGTTTAAACCAAAATCCTTCGTTTAACCTCGTTCTATCAGCCCTGCATGTAACCATGTAATCCAAACATAATACACATAGCATGAAACATCATCTTAACATGCATAATCATAACCCTAATGAACAATTACTCAGATTATATCATCATGCCATCATTATTAATCTGAAACTAACCTAATAACATGTAATCATCCATCTTGAATCATAAAAACCCTAGCTTTTGATTGAAAACCCACATACATCATGCATGCTACTTAGAATCCAATTAACAATGATTATTAACGATTTTCAGAAGACTCATACGTTTTAAAACAGGTCTGGACCGTTAGGGATTTAATAAAAACGTTTATAAAGATTTCATGGATGAAAATCACACCTTAGATTGTGATAGTTTGATGAAATAAGCTTGAAACCTTGTGTTTTGATCCAAAATCACGTTCCAGAGGTTGTGTGTGTGTTGGGGCGGGTTATTGGACGACTAGGGTTGATATTATGAAGTTTAGGAGGTTAAGCATTGTATTTATAGTCGTTTTTAGTCGTCCAGCACGTTCCATGCGATTATGCAGCAGTTACATGCGATTAGGATTGCTAATCGCATGACATTCATGCATTTGGGGTCTAATCGCCCCCTAAGGCACACGATTAGCCCCCAATCGCCCCTAAATGAAGCCCACTCGCATCCCCTATAGGCGATTGGGCTCCCCTAATCGTCTATAGGGGTTGGTTCCGTGTGTTTTGCGCGTTAAACCCCGTTTTAACATATGTTAACACGTATTCACATACCGACAAGTCACATAATGATTGTAAACACATAACACTTGCAAACAAACATATTCACACTCGTTCACCAATTCCCGGGACTCGAGACTTGTATGTTCCGTATGCCCTGACGATTCTACGGATCGTCACCATTTGTACACTTGGTTAAGGACTGACATCTAATGAACCTCTAGACCAACATCCAATGATCTTCTATACTAAACCGATAGTTCCCGAACCATAACACGACTTAACTAACCCAGTTAAGTATAATATACGCGTGACTCGCTAAGGTAGACTTTCATCTAGACGACGTTGTTAACCAGAATTTGCCGGGTCTCACACTGCTTCTTCGTAGAAAATCAACGATTTTTACAAATGCAACATGTTGTTTCACTTCTCCGATGAAAGCACAACAGTTGTGATCCACTTCGAACAATAACTCCTTTTCTTTTGGTTTCTCCTATTCAGCAACCTGTTTTTCTGGATTTTGTTGCTCAGCCATTGAAAATCTGCAAAACAAAAACATGAAATTTATCAAAATCGGACAAAATTTGAAATTTTGGTCAAGAATTCTTCCTTCGACCCAAACGTGGGTTCGAATGAAGAATCTTGCTGGTTCGAATGTAGAAACCTGGTTCGAATGTGAAAAATATTTGAAAAATTGTACATTCGACCAAAAATATCCACCTTCGACCTTTTTAGACTACATTCGACCTGATGAAGATGGTCGAATAAGCCTGTGTTCAATCAAAAATTCCAAACTCAATTCTGATCCATTTTAACTTATGATTTTTGTTTGTTCATACCCTAAATGGCCGATAAACAAAACCTACCCATCAATTTCATCAATTAAACAGTTTTAGATAGTTTTCTAATAAAATCTAGGGTTTATAGAGGTTTAATCATCAATTCAGTCAAATATGATGATGTTATAAACCCAGATTTTGGATTATTCTCCCCCTAAAACTATCAAAAACATGATCACATTCATCAATTGTTGCTAATTAACACATTAAACAGTCCAAATTAGTGTCCAAAGGTTCCAGGAACAATTTTGATGATTCTGACATGATTATCCAATGAATACCTGTGATTTTGGTATCAAAATGATTAGGATTATGTTAGGAACACAATGATAAAGTCTAAAAATCAAAATCAAAATCAAAATGATCTCTACAAATCAGAATTTTGAAAAAAAATTCGAATAGGGGTTCTGTTGATGCACTTTCTGTGGACGTCACTGTCGAATAGACTAGGGTTGAGTCTAGGTATAGTGTTACATGAGATTGTGGTGATCCATAAGGGCATTTTATGGATCTGACGCATTTGTTAAATATAGGACAATACCAAAGCCAAGTTCGACCTATATACACTGGGCGAATGTGGAAGTTTTCCACATTCGACCATATCAAATGGGCGAATGTGGAAATGCTCCACATTCGACCATTCCAAAGGGGCGAAGGTGGCTTTTGGGTATTGGACTATAAATAGCAATCTCATGTGTTATTGTTCATTTGGTGATTTGAGTTTGTACTTTGAATGCTCTCAAGGGGGAGGTCATGCCCGACCTCCCCGGCCACGAGATAGACGTTTATCCTACTGATGACAGTGTCTGTAATCGTTTCTGTATTAATACGAATCTGTGATGACGTTGTTATCGTGTATTTCTGTCTCGTCTCAAATTCCCCGTCTGAAACTGAGTTGTTTATGTGTAATCGATCCACGAGTTCGGTCCTTTACTGGATTCTCAGGTTCGAATGAGGGACTTCATATATATAGGACTCTACATTCGACCCTTATTGGGGTTCGAATGAGAAGCTTCAGCTTCCTTCGACCCTACTACTGAAAGGCTCGAATGTAAACTGAAGGGTTCGAATGAAGAAATTTCATTAAAACACTCTCATTCGACCTCAATTATAGGTTCGAATGAAGACTCAAATGCACCTTCGACCCACCGAAGGGGCGAATGAACATTTGGAAAAACTAAAATTTTTACCAAAATTCAAAATCGAATCCCGTTTAAACATTTTGACCTTCAAACATTCATCGTTTTTCATTTAAGCGTCACAAAACTCAAATGGTCTGTCAAACTTCAGAAAATCAACTTCAATCACCATCGGTTATCAAAAATAAAGTAGAAATGTAAAATCTTTTGGATTTTCTGAAATTTTTGTTAAAAACACACCAAAAATCTTTTTGAGTTTTTGATATTTTTTGCAGAAAATGTAAAATACAGAAATGTAAACATACAGCAGTAAACATTTTGTGATTTCCGGTAAGAGGATCATATCAGTTTTTGAGAAATCTGATCACACTGTTGATCTTTAGTGTTTATTATCATTAAAGACAATGTGTGATCCGGCAATTGCTAATATTGTTATCCACATAAGCTTACATGCAGACTGTTATGCAGTGCTTTAGACTGATACGGTTATGTATATTATAAACTAATTCATCTGTGGTTCCCACACACACGACATACTCCCGTATCAAGGAATTTTGCACAAAGACCCATTGTAACGCGTGATTATGCTTTTGTTATCTGTAATTTACAAGGTATGAGGCACAGAGGTATACAGGTCAGCAATTCAATGCTACAAAGTTACATGTGCACTCTTACGAGGTTGAGGTCTTATATCAATCACGATTTGAATCAATGACTAGATACGATGCATTAGATAATCTTTTATTATCTTCATACATTTAAAGTTCCTTAATTCGGTAACTTTAGGTTTTGGCATTAAAGCTCTTTTATAAAGATACCATGTCTGATCTAGGTCCGTAAAACCTTATGATAGAAGATCAGATAGGCTATCCCCAAATAACTAATAACATAACGACCCGAAACCTCCGAATTTTGTACAAACCCTATCAAACGAAATTACGGTACCAAGACCACATGCCCATGAGGTGTTCATCCACATAACAAATCGTTTTGTTATGTATGTATCAGGCACGCAGTAATAGGTCTACGAAGCCTACCAGCACATCACACAGACTCAACACAGGCCTTATATAGTATTTCAATTATTTAGCATGTGTTAGATCCCCACTGATGTACTATCATTTCCTCTTTTAATCCTGGAAAATCATTTTGGGTTTTTCTGTTTTTTATGGCTTTTTGTCTTTTTCAATGTTTTTGGTTTTTCTGAAAAACTAAAGACTCCCCCTAAAATGTAAAACATATTTTTGGATTTTTAATTTTTCTGAAAAACAGTAAAAACTAAAAAGAAAGTGATAAACCGGGGTGACAATTAGTCTTGTTTCTATTTTACACCATTAGCTTTTAGCAAAAATTCGAATCTCGACCTTTCAAAAGCTTTGGTAAAAAAATCAGCCCTCTGGTAATCAGTGTTGATTTTGACCATGTCAATCAACCATTTAGCATAACAATCACGGATAAAGTGATACTTAATCCGGATATACTTAGCTTTGGAGTGATTGTTCATGTCTTTCGTGAGTGCTATGGCAGCTTCATTGTCACAATAAATTGGGGTTTTAAGATACTGCAAACCGTAATCGGGCATTTACTGTTGAATCTACATAACCTTTGAACAACAACTAGAGGCTGCTACATATTCTGCTTCACAAATAGATAGAGAGACCGATGTCTGGTTTTTACACTGCCAGGTCACGAGCCTGCTCCCAAAGAATTGACATCCAGCCGTTGTAGATTTACTGTCTTTGTCACAGCTACCAAAATCTGCATCACTGAAAGCAACAAAGTCAAAATTATCATCATTAGGGTACCAAAGTCCTCTCGATGGACAACCCTTAAGATATCTAAGGATTCGTTTGACGGCTATTAGGTGACTCTGTTTCGGCTCGATTGGAATCGTGCACAGAGACATGTTGCGAACATAATGTTTGGACGAGATGCAATCAGGTACATCAACGATCCGACTATGGCTTGATAAGTGAATGGATCAATGAGCTCCCCCTTAGCGTCAACTCCAATCCCGTGATTAGGTTGTATTGGGGTATCCATAGGCTTGGAATCTTCCATCTGGAAACGGCTCAAGACATCAGATACGTATTTCGTCTAGTGAATGAAAATGCCCATTGGCAATTGATCCACCTGCAAGCCTAGGAAAAACTACATTTCCCCTATTGCACTCATCTCGAACTTTTCCTGCATTACTCTTTCAAATTCTCTGCACGAAAGTTCGTTAGTAGAACCAAAAATAATATCGTCAACATAAATCTGAACAAGAAGCAAGTCACCCTCTGTTCTTTTCGTGAATAGGGTACAGTCAACCAAACCTCGTTTGAATCCTTTAGAAAGTAGGTACGTGCTCAGCTCCTCATACCATTTCCGTGGAGCTTGGGGTAACCCATAAAGTGCTTTGTTGAGTACTTAGACCTTATCCCGGTGAATAGGATCTTCAAAGTCTGGTGGTTGACCAACGTAAACCTCTTCCTTGACCACACCGTACAGAAACGCGCTCTTCACATCCATTTGATACACCTTAAATTTCTTGTAGGAAGCAAACGCTAGAAACATTCGGATAGCTTCTATACGTGCTACAAGTGCATAAACTTCATTGTAGTCTATTCCTTCAGTTTGACTAAATCCCTGAACGACCAATCGAGCTTTGTTTCGTACGATAACCCCTCGATCATCTTTCTTACACTTAAAAACCCATTTAGTACCAATTTTCTTTCTTCCTGGAGGTAAATCTATAAGTGTCTAAACTCCTAGCTTCTGAAACTGTAACAATTCCTCTTGCATTGCTTCAACCTAGGCATTATCTAGTAAAGCATCTTTGTATGTCCGCGGCTCAACCTGCGAAACATAACAAGCAAAGGACCAGTCATTTTGACAACCAGACTTTTGAATTTTAGCATGAAGGGCTAGGGCTCCAATATTATCATGTGAAGTTGCTCGATGAAGTTGTCCTCTAGTCATAACACTGCTTCCGGGATCACCAATAACATGCTCAAGTGGATGAATCTGATGAATCCGAGATTCCAGATGATCCGGAACTTGAACTCCAGTTAGAGTAGTTAGATTCTCTGCCGTATCCAGATCATTACCTGTATTTGATAATGAAGCAACATCGATATTTGGGTTCGCTGGTGGTTCCTCCGAAACATGATCTAGAATAGCTTCACTGGTAACATCATCTTCATCTTCCGAATCAGATGAGTTAAGAGTAGTCGAAGCTTCTTGAAAACCCTCTTCTTCATTAGCAGGAACATTGGTATTATTAGAAGCTGTTGGAGGAGTTACGGTGATCGGACGCACTAACGGTGATGTCACTGCATTTTCACACTCGTAATAAAGTCGTAATACAGCCTCTTCAACCAAGTTATCTAGATTGAATGATTCAAATAAATCTTTATAATCAAATATCCAGTCAGGGCCACTTCCTTGTACATTCTAAGTGTATCGTTGTACTTCAACGTTAGCCCACTTCTCTACCTGACGAGTTCTTTTGTTGAATACCCGTTTGAGTGGGGTTGCATATCCAACAAAGTATCCCTCTTTAGCTTTTGGTGCAAACTTCTCAGTCGGATTCAACATCGCACAAGGTGCCTCAAAAGGTTCTAGATACTCCAAATTCGGCTTTCGTCTATTTAACAGTTCATAAGAAGTTTTGCCAAACTTCTTCACTGTTAATACACGATTCAAAGTGTAACAAGCTGCGTAAATAGCTTCATTCTAGAACATCACTATAAGATTTGAATCAGCAAGCATTGTTCATGCCGTCTCTATTAGAGTCCTGTTTTTCCTTTCAGCTACACCGTTCTGTTGTGGAGTGACGGAGCACTATATTCATGATGAATTCCTTTGTCTTCACAAAGTTCATCCATTTGGGAATTCTTGAACTCCGTCCCGTTGTCACTACGAATTCTTTTAATCTTCAATCCGTAAACATTCTCCAATTGGGCGAACATAACCTTCAAATTATTAAACGTGTTGCTTTTGTGTTGTAAGCACATCACCCACGAAAATCTCAAGTAATCATCAGTAACCACAAGGCAGTAAAGCTCTCCAGAATGACTCTTACGCTTGACAGGTCCAAAAAGGTCCATATGCAAACGTTCAAGTAGCATATCTACAGAATTCACTTTCTTCGGTTTGTGGGACTATTTGTGTTGTTTCCTCTTTTTGCAACTCACGCATTTATCATTTAGATGAAAATGCTTCATATTAACCCCTTCTACAAGCCCGTTCTTCACCAAATGATTCATCTTTCTAAGGTGAATATGTCCCATCCTTCTGTGCCACATTATCGATTCTTTTTCTATAGCTTTGGATAGAAAACACGTGACTTGGCCCTGGGTTGTCATAGCCTTGCTCATATCAAGAATGTACAAATTGTTCACTCTTGGTGCTCTCAACATGATCCATTATTTTGGTATGACGAGGCCGGGTTTCGAAATATAGCAAGATTTACATCAAAGTGTACAAAAAACTGTTTGTCACGTATTTGGCTGACACTTAACAGATTATAATCGATTTGCTTCACATAAGATATTCTCTCAAAACTTACAATCCCGTTGCTTACACTCCCTTCCATCATGATATAACCACCTTTATTCCCCGCAAACGCCACATACCCGCCATTCACGTTCTTGATGTCGAATAATAGCGTTAAGTCTCCGGTCATGTGCCCAGAAGCTCCACTATCGACAATCCAAAGACTGCTAACAGGGCCAGCTGGAGCTCCCTGCACCAAACAAAGAAATGATTAGATCTTTCGAGGGACCCAAGCCTGCTTGGTCTTGGGTCTTTGAGTGTTAAACTTCAAAAATTCATTTTCAACAACATTTGGTTTAGAATTGACCTTTTTCTGATCATTCAAACCTTTTCCATCTTGAGTTTTGACATTAGCAGTTGAGGTAGAAGCACCCAGAGAACCCACTGGTGACCAAGATTGTTCGAAACGTTTAAGAATCCTAATCTGAGATTTTTGCGTCTCAGCAGGTTTCTTTGTATCATTCATAAAAGAAACTTTCTTGATTACCTTTTCTGACTTAACAGAAACAGGTCCAACTTTTGACATAACAATTGGTTTGGGTAAAACCTTTTGTTTGTCATTAATTGTGTTCACCATTGGCTTCTTTAGGCGTTTCTTCATAGCAATCTTGTTTCGATTATCATAGACAAACTGACGATTTTCCCTCTTTTGAAAATATCGACTTTGATTATAAAAAGGTGGTCTTTGAGGGATAAAATGTCTTTGTGGAAAGCTATGATTATCGACTGGACTTTGATAAGGCTGTTTTCGCTCAACTTCGTGCCTTTTGTGTCGCACATACGGGCAGTGAGCAAGTAAATGCCCTCTCTCTAGGCTTAATGAATTCAGTGACATGAACTTTTGGTTCTTTGGAGGTATCACAATGCAATTTCTTTAAAAGTTCTAGAGGAAAGTCATTGGTCCTTTCATGTTTAGGAAACCAGATAGTACTTTCCTGCCAGATTTTATCAATCTTTGAATAGTTTTTATTGGACCTCATCAGAAATTATCTTATCGGATCCTTCCATCCGATAGAAAACTTTGACGGGTTTGTCAACTGAATCATTTTTCTCATTCTTTTTCACATTCTTGGTAACTGATTAATTCACTCTATGAGCATTTGCCTGAGGATGAGAAAACTGAGAAGGTGACACTGGTTCATTTGTAATGATGTGATTTTCCAAAGGAACATCACTACCTGCTTTAGATTTCTCATCTTCAGTGTTTGAATCATCGGTCACTGCAACCACTCCCTCATCATTCAATCCGGGTATCGGTCTCACATCAGAATGTGGATCTCCAATACTTGAAGTATTAGATTCATTATCTGATGCGGAATCCGATTTAACTGAACTCTCTGGTGTTACAGTGTTGAAATTGTGATTCTCAAACAACACTGGAGAAGGAACATATTTGTAGTTTACACTACCGGATTGTGATGGTTCTTCAATGATGTGGTCAACAACATATGCTGTATGTTTATAGCTTTCTAACTTCTTATTGACCTTCTCAGCAAAACACTTGATTGTGGCCATTTCCAATTTTGTGTTTTCAAGCTCATTTATGTAGCAAGGGTTTTCTTTAATTTTGAAATGTCTTTTTTATACCCTTCAAGTGTTTTGTTGAATTCATGTGAATCCTTACGATAAGATTGAATGTTGATTTTAGAACTCTCAAGGTTAACCCTGAGTTGCTTGTTTTCCTTAGTCAATCTATCGCAAGTACCACAATATTTATCACTATTCATGTCAATGGTAGAATCAGAACTTACAGGTTTTAGTGGATCTGTCATAGCCATCAGCGCGAAATGAGCTTCCTTCCCAGCAAAGAACTTTGAGTAGTCAATCTTTGTGAAGGCGTCATCCACAATGCATGATTTCCTTGTCATCAAAAAATCTGCTTCGGCTAATAGCTGATCAATCTCATCATCCAACGAATTAGCACTCACTTCCGAATCAGCTTCACTCTCCAAGTCAGAATAAAAAGATTCAGGTTCATCAGGAACTTCAGTAACAGAATCAATGATAGTTCCAAAAACCGTCTCATCAGTAAGCTCTTCAACTTGCTCAGCAACAGAAACCTGAGAGTCATCAACTATCTCCTCAATCACCACCTCATACACCTTCTCAGATTCCAAAACATCTTCAACTATCACCGGCTCCTCTATATCCATCTCATTAGCAAAACATGCTACATTCCCATTGGTAATTTCCTCAACTCCCAATTGCATAGCAGGCCAATCATAACCCTCATCCTTACCAACGTCTGATTCTGGTTTTCAGTTTGAGGTTGGCTGTTTGGTGTAGAAATAGGAATAATGCTTCTAGTTGGGTTATTTGGAGTTTGAGTTTGAGTTTGGTTGGGTGTAGATGTTTGTCTAGTAGAGGTATTTTGTGAGGTGTTTTGTCGGTTTTAGAAATTATTTTGTTGTGGATAGGTGTTGTTGTTTTAGCTTTGATAGGTAACCTGATTCTGTGATTGTCGGTTTTGGTAGTTGGAATTAAAAGGATTTCTTTTACCTTGCTGCATCGGTTGTGTGCATTCTCTTTTGAAGTGTCCTCGAGTACCACAGTTAAAACATGTAACTTTGGCTTTGTTGAAGCCATATGTGCTATTCGGTGAGGTAGTTAGATCAGTTCTACCTGTTTTCTCGATAAACTCTGTAGCCCTTCTCATCACACTAGCGAACGCAATTGAATATCTATTAATTCCATCTCCTCCTTATCAATTTGGGCATAATCTTCATTTGTCAGATTATTATTCCCAATCTGACTCGCCACCAGTCCGTTATAAGATGCAACCATTGCTGAAACCAAAGCAATGTGTTGTTGAGCTACTTCAACGGTAACATTCTTCGTGTTGGAAGTTTCCAACACGACCAGACTTTGACTTGATGAAGCTTGTGTTGTTGATGGAACATAAGGTTGTTGTTGTTGAGGTGTGTTAGATGTGTAACATGCGGTGGACATTTGAGGTTGAGGTGGAATGTAGTAATTTGTGGTGTAAGTTGGTGGATAGGTTGATGTTGGGAAAGATAGTTAATTGGGTTTCTCGGTGGTTCAAAAACACTAGAAACACAAGCTATATGTGGTGCAACATTTCCTCCCACATTTGTACTAGACACAGAAGTTGATGAAGAAGCATGATACAATTCCGGATTTTGTGGGAATTGTGATCTTCTAGCTTTTCTCTTCTCCTCTAACTCCTTGTTTTCCAATTTTTGAATTAGCTTATTGATTGTCCAGTACTGATAAGCATCTTTCTCTTTCAAAACTTCAATATCTTGATTCCAATATGGTGGTAGTGAATCAGCAAACTTATCAACCAACTCAGACATCAGAATCTTGATATCATAGTTAGACAACTCGGTCAACAGATGACAATATCTCGCAATAAGTTCCTTCAGAGTCTCATTCCCAACATAGCTAAAGTTTTCGAACTCTTTCTTTAGCTCTTCCACCTTCAATCTTCTTGTCTTATCGTTCCCATCATGTCTGTTCTTCAACATATCCCAAAGTTGCTTCGATGTAGTACACGATCCAAACTGATGTAATAGATCGGTAGTCAAGGCTTGAGATAGTTGCGAGAAAGCCTTCTTCTCAATTGCGAATTTCTTCTTCTCATCTTCAGATAAACCGTTAAGTGGAATCGTTTCACCTGAATTCTCCAAACACAGAGCAACATACCCTTTAGCAATCATCTGCCACGCCTCAGTTCCTTCCAAACCCATGCCCTCAAGATGTATCTTGAACTTCTTTTGCCATTGATTGTACCCTGCCATGTCCATCAGCTTCGGAGGGCGATTTCCACTACCTGAAGACAATTCATTGATTAGTGTGGAAATAGCATTAGTAGTTTGAGAATGTACCGTTGCTGCTGTAACGCCCCAATAATCAGTCGTTGGTTGCTGTGGAGGTTGAGTAACAGGTGATGGTATCGAACTACTCATGGCAAGGTAGTTAATCGGCTGAGATGACTGAGTGTTCATCTTCTGAGAAGCTACAGCCCATGGATTCATCGGAACGTGCTGTTGTTGTGTTCTTGCAGGTCTCGGTGTCATGGGAAATCCCCACATGTTGTCCATGATGTCCGAAATGTAAACACTTAGAAAATTTTCCTAAAAACAGACTAGGTTCGACGTCTGATGTGTATACGAGGGTTCGAATGTAGGAATAGCTAGGTTCGACCCCTAAAATCAGACTCGAAAGTAGATATCTAACCCACAAGACTCTCCTTCAACCAAATAAACTCTCCTTCGACCTCTCGGTAGGTCGAATGTAACTCAACTGGTCAAATGTACAAACAACACACTAGAAAAGTTTTGGTTCGACCTAAAATACTCAGATTCGACCTGAAATGACCTTTATTCGACCAAAAACTCACACGTTCGACCTAATTCTCCCTGGTTCAACCTGACCCATTTGAAAAACGGTTATTCTTAAAAAATCAGTTAATTTGATCCAAATTTTTCAAAAGTTTATAGATTTTGATGATCTTTATCAGGTTTTGTCATGGATTTGAAGTAGATCAACTTTAACGAATGAAACTTTTGGTTTTATCCATCAAATCCAATCCAAATCAATCAATTTCCATTAAAACTCAATGTTCTATCAAAACAGAAAAATTTTGGACAATTTTGGATCAAATTCAGTTCAAAACATATAAATTTGTAGTTGTATGATCTCGTAGGCTCTGATACCACTTTGAAGATGGATCGGTTTTGATAAAAACGTTTATGTGATCATACAAGTCTAACAATCCTGGTGCGGAACCCTAGAATGTTTACAATATGATATGTAATGAATCAAACACAATCAAACAACTTTTCAATCTCCATTCTCATTAATAACTTGATAAAACTTGATTACAAATAGGTTTACAAAGATATAATTCAGTTTCAGAAAGGTCAAAACCCAGAGAGAAAACCTAGACCTGACACACAAACACAAATGGCAAAAGTTATAAACTTATCAAAATTTTCATCTTATATAGAAGGCCACATTCGACCTGTCACTAAGCTTGAACCAAACTTCAGTCAGTAATCTTCTCCCTTCGACCTCTTCTATCTTCCTTCGACCTAATCAAAACCCACCTTCGACCCTACGACATACCACAAAACACTTTATTTTGTTAATCCAAAGCAACTAGTCGCAATATGCATCTACAATATGCACTTGCCTTGCAACATGAATAAGAGGTGTCTTACATCAAACAACGCAAACATTCCAATAAATGTAAAACTTCCCTCTATATATTGTATCAAAACTTACAAACAAAAAACAATTACCATCTTCATCTTTACTCGCATCAAGTTTCAAATCCTCCAGCAAATACTTGGAGGCCTCATCTTTGCTCTCTCGCTGTAAAATGCAGAGCTCCCTGTTTATCTGCATCCTTAATATTCGCAACCGTTTATGACAGTCCTATTCCATCACCCAACTGGCCAACTGTGAGATAATTGTTATCAGTTTCAGTTCAACATTTTCTCAGCTTAGTGGAACAACTGATCGTGGAAAAAGAAGACTTACCCTTCAAGAAGTCAAGGTTTCTTAGTAAATAGTAAATGCAACATTCAGGAAGTGCTTAACTTTATCCCTCACTGAAAGTGGTAGATGGGTTAGCTGTATAAATGTAATGCACAATAAACTTCGAATATAAATTTAACTACAGCATAAATGCAATACTACTAATAAAGTAAATATTTGATAACTGAACGAAGACACCTACCGTGAAAATTGAATAAATGCAGGAAAATTTTAAAACATCTTGATATCTAACTTCAATGTTGATGTAATTCCTACAATCATACTTCATATGCTAGCTATTTATTTAAAAAAACAGAACGCATGGAAAAAGAAGAAACTAAGTGGTAACGACCGTAAATAGCAATTCAGACTCATACCAACTGCTTTTCCTTTTTCATCCTGGGTAACGACCATAAATAGCAATTCTATTCCTCACCTGATTACAACATAGTTTACCACCTGCAAAATGATTATCAGGGATTTAAATAAAGGAAACAAAATTTATAGCTTCAAGGAAATGGATAAACTCGTAAACCTTTTAAAAGGTCTCCGCAATAAGAACTGCAACATGCGTAGGCCGAACAACAATTGCCAATGAATTCAGGAAGGCAGTGAACCGCACACCACAAAGAGTTGAAGTAATTCCAGCTATACTGATTTCACTTACAGGGAAATCAACTCTTTTTCGCATAAGGAAATTAGATGAGTCCTTTTTTCTACAAATAGAAACCTTCTTAAGCCTTCACTGAAAAAAAAAAAAAAAGATGAAATTAAAACATGCATTGAAGGTATTCTTTTCCTATGCATTTTTGCAATAAAAAAATAACATTTTCATGACTTGTAAATCTTAAAAGAGAAACAGGAAAGTGTTAGCATTTATTCGGGTCCTTGTATATAAATAGCATAAGCGGAAGAATAACACAACCAAATATTTGGCAAAAAGTTTGATATGATAAAAATAATATTAAGGCGGGTCAATAAGGCATGTCTCCCGTATCCCAGCAAAATGGTAATTCAACAAAAAAAAAATTAAAAATAATACATGCTAACACAGTAAACACTATAAATTGAAATCTTTAGGATATTATTTTAGCAGACTTACTCGAAAGAAATTCATATGAACATACTGAGACTCTGAGAGTCAACAAATCTTAAATATGATGGTTGTAAACCACAACTGTAGGGCTAGCAGTTGATCATGAGGCTCAGTGGCGCATGAAGTGTTAGGAACATAGCTTTAAAAAAGCCACTTTTATGATAGAGGAAATAGCATAGTCTACATATTTTTGTACTTGAGTCATGTTAATAAAGCCACCATAGCAGAGGCAAGTTAAAATGAGAAAGAACTTAATTTGAACTCAATCTCCCACATAATTCAAACAAAAGATTATAAATCCACCTCAAGGAATCAACCCTGTAAATCTTTCTCATTTAAAAAACTTAATACACATTATACAAATATGAACATTTCTCTTGTTATGTCATCATAAACCCGACCTTATTATGGAAGCTCAATTAACAAACCAAATAATAGTTCATATTTAATAAACCATTTGACAAACCAAGCATAGTTAATGCCCTAAATAAATAAAACTTATTTAAATACTTTGGATAACTTGACACTATGCCTTCTTACCTTAACCTAGTTATTCGTATCTCGATTCTCTGTTCCCACAATACGATGATGATCATAGATCAAACGTGCACCCCTAATTCAAGAAAACCAGATAGCACAAATGTATAGAATTTATTTAGATCAGCAAAGTAACTTGAAGAAACAAATAGTCTTACCACCGGTTAGGGATGATAAGATTATAAGTATCTACAGGGTTTATCCTTCACTAGCATCTATGGATTGAGGAACCTGCAAACAAGAGTTGGTTGTGGATGTGGAGACGACTACACGAGGTAGTAGTTTATGACAAAAATGGGGTGAATGGGGATACTATCTTTAGTGATAGCTCTCCAGGTTAGCAGAAAGTGTCATTCCTACTAGGGATGTGATCCCTTATATAGGAAGGAACGTACGCCACCATTACCCAAGTCCTAACCGTGGTTAGGTTGTCTCCATCACCCTTGATTATGTTAGTAAGGTGGTTAAGAGAGGCTAAATTTATGGAAATGGTGGAACGGTTTACCGCCTTTAATGCTTGGTCAACGTGACTGTTTCCTTTATTCATGCATGGCGGTTGACCATGCATGATATCCGCCTTTGACCATGACTTGACTTTTGACCAGGCGTAAGTTACTCCTTTGGTTTGTGCATGGCTGGTGACCATGCATGATTTACTCCCTTGATTTGTGCATGGCTGTTGACCATGCACGATGTACTCCTTTGCTTTGTCGCGCATGGGCTCTTTCCGCGCAGTTCTAGAGCCGGGTTTGGGTATGACCACTAGTCGGTTTAGTACCCAATCCCATCAAGTCCCCCCCCCAGTCCAGTGTGCTTCCTATTTCTGAGTATGTGAGGGGAGAGGATGGATGCTGGACTCATAATAGTGATTCTTGGATGACAGCTCATCCTTTCTTGGTAGTGAAAACTGGGCCTTGGTGTGGCAAGTGTAATGCGTGAATGTAGATGCGGAGTGGATTGCTTTAATTAGACAAGAGCATGCTTCGTGAAAGACGCCTTTTAAGGCTGTATGTTAGTCCGAAGCAATGCTCCACGATATCCGTGAAGTGCTTTGCGGTGGCGTATGCTAGCCAAGACTGCGCTAAGTGCTTGTTATTGGCGGATGAAAGCAATTCGTGGGTGTACGTGCAGATTAAGCTGTGAACGCTTCTGATGGTCACGCGAGATGCGAAACGCCTCTGACGCCCACGCGATATGCGGAACGCCTCTGACGCTCACGCTATCATTTCATAGGGAGTTACCGACAAGTGAAGTTACCCGTTAGCGTGGTTACCATTGCGTAGGGAGTTACCGACAAACGGAGTTACCGGTAAGTAAGGAGTTACCGGTGAGCACGGAATTACGTCATGTTTGCGCGGATTAACACAGGTGGAGTTACCGGCGAGTCAGGAGTTACCTTTGAGTAGGGAGTTACCGCAAGCGGGGTTACCCATAAGCGTGGAGTTATCGGCTTTGCGCGGGTTACCACGGGTGGAGTTACCGGCGAGTGCGGAGTTACCGTTGAGTAGGGAGTTACCATCAAGCGGGGTTACCCGTAAGTGAGGAGTTACCGCCTTGCGCGGGGTTACCGTTTCGTAGGGAGTTACCGTCAAGCGGGGTTACCCGTAAGCGTGGAGTTACCGGCTTTGCGCAGGTTACCATAGTTGGAGTTACCGGCGAGTGCGGAGTTACCGTCAAGCGGGGTTACCCGTAAGCGTGGAGTTACCGACTTTGCGCGGGTTACCATAGGTGGATTTACCGACGAGTGCGGAGTTACCGTTGAGCGCGAATGAGCACAGATCTAAAGTTGTGTAATATTTGCATGCTCAACTGTGAGCAAAATTTGTTCTAAGAAATGGCGAGTATGACAAAAACGTAGTGTTGTCTTTCCCTTTTGAACCTCCTTATATACATATATATATATATATAATTAACAACATATGTATTTGACTAACTAAGAGTTCAAAAAAAGTAGATGTCCCGCCACTTGTAGGAAAAAAAATTTTATTCCCCTTTCATAAAAATTCTAGCAGTGGAGAAGATAAAAATCTCTACAACCCATGAAATGTATGTAGTGGGGGGCAACCCAAGATTAGGTGGATCATGAAGTCAAAAAGCAATATATTGCTGACATACTTTTTAGAAATGGCTGCTGAGATGAGCCAAAAATATAAAAGAATGATGGAGTATGCATCGAGATGTGTAGCCTTGACTTAAAATGTGCACCCACTTGTGCAATAATAGTGGTACGACGGAACCTTTCCCCTTTTCTTCTCTTTATTGATTTTTTTTTCTTTTTTAATCTTGAGTAAAGAAGATCTGACGGTTGGGGAAGAGAAAACCGAGTGTAGTTTGCTGCCGGGTCCATTAGTACTAGTTTGAAAGATTATCGAACCGTAAGGGATGGCGCCAATGAAGAAACAAATAGTCTTACCACGGTTAGGGATGATAAGATTATGAGTATCTACAGGGTTGATCCTTCACTAGCAGCTATGGATTGAGGAACCTGCAAACAAGAGTTGGTTGTGGATGTGGAGACGACTACACGAGGTAGTAGTTTATGACAAAAACGGGGTGAATGGGGATACTATCTTTAGTGATAGCTCTCCGGGTTAGCAGAAAGTGTCATTCCTACTAGGGATGTGATCCCTTATATAGGAAGGAACGTATGCCACCATTACCCAAGTCCTAACCGTGGTTAGGTTGTCTCCATCACCCTTGATTATGTTAGTAAGGTGGTTAAGAGAGGCTAAATTTATGGAAATGGTGGAACGGTTTACCACCTTTAATGCTTGGTCAACGTGACTGTTTCCTTGATTCATGCATGGCGGTTGACCATGCATGATATCCGCCTTTGACCATGACTTGACTTTTGACCAGGCGTAAGTTACTCCTTTGGTTTGTGCATGGCTGGTGACCATGCATGATTTACTCCCTTGATTTGTGCATGGCTGTTGACCATGCACGATGTACTCCTTTGCTTTGCCACGCATGGTCTCTTTCCGCGCAATTCTAGAGCCGGGTTTGGGTATGACCACTAGTCGGTTTAGTACCCAATCCCATCATAACTTGTTTTAACATCCATGAAACACTTAAAGTCATTAAAAATAGGTAGAAATTATCATGCACGTGATGCCTAAAGTTACTTGATTTATATACCTTGTGGAAGATGCGATAGAAGGATAACCTTGTGCGTCATGCCTAAGAAACCATGAGAAAATGAGTATTAATCATAATGGCTGACAAATAAGAACATTGTTCATGAATAAACAATAAATGGTTAATGTAAGAACCTAACAAATGTTTGTATTTGTGTTGGATGCTGTTTAATTGGTTTCGTTTAGTTCAAACAGAAGCCATTTGATTTAACCTTAGCCAACTTCATCATCTAATGCACAATCATCACTCAACTCTAATGAGATCGTTCATCCCCATAGTTCTCATGCCTTGTAGGGCTGCCACATATCATGTCATTTGTGAAACGGGTCAAAGCAGGTAACTTTTTTGGTACGGGTCAGATTTAACTAAAACATTTTTTGTCTGGTATTTAAAAAAAATGTAAATAGTTCATGTCTCAAGTGGAATTAAAAAATTATATAATTTCAATAACAATAATCTAATTCTTAAAAATTATTAAACTACATTAAATTAATCACTTGACCCGTTGGAGATAAAACATAACAGAAATAAAGCGAATCATACATAAATGAACCAAAATTGCCACATCAGCCAAAACCACACATCTTTACAAATATATGGAAGTGCATATACAATTAACATATTTTCATGACAATAGCATAGCCATTTCGGTTTTTCTTACAACAACTTGCTAATAGAGATATTTGCATTCTAATCATATTGTACTGCCTCTTCCGATGTGGCCCTTATAAACAAATAATAAATTCATTTTTGAAAAGTTGAGTGGAAAAAAAATATAGTAAATTATATATAGAGGCAAATGAATTCAAGATAACTTACAAGACTGTGTAACCATTTTAATTCTCTCTATACAGATGCTTTTTCACCCTAAATAAAATATTTTGATATGCAATATTGCAATTAGACAAAACTTTTGGTTAATCATTATGTTAAATCTCAAGTGTTGAGAAACTTACCAGGAACATCTTAAGAACTTGCACAAATGGGTGAAGATACATATAACCTCCTATTGACCTTTACATAAGTATTCATATACAATTTCCTAACTTAATTTAATCACTCTATCTCACCACTACAGTATAGCATTTAAATTATTATTCATAATCATACCTATCACCAAATCGATATTTCTATTCATACATAATTTATATTGTGTGTATATATTGATCAAGAAAAAAACAGTCACTTTTTTTTTTAACAGGGTATACATTACTAATAACTCACATAAAAGAAGTCCTTGCATATGGTATGGATGATTTAGTAAGAAGATATGTACATTTATTATAGCGTAAGACTAACTTATCTGGACGGAAAGATTCATTGTTTTTTCTTGAATGAAACACTTGACCCGTTAACCTTTAATCCAGGGCCGTCCCTGAAACTGTTAAAAAAATTTGGACCCTTGGCGAGATAAAATTTAGACCCTACCCGCTATATACGGTACAGGTATGGGGAACGGCAAAACTCAAAAATTCAAAATACGAATCTAGAATTGACATCGCCGGAAGAAACTTACAGTCACGTCCAATGGCGGATCTAGAATATATTTCTTTTTTTTTTACGGGGACACAAATAGGTTGGGTTGAATAAGGCAAAATGGGTTAGGGTATAACCAATTCAAACTCATCCACTAGTGTTAATAGTTAAGTCAAAAATTATAAATAGGTCATTGCTGGATTAAATCAAGTTATAATATAAATCGGTGATAATCGGATAATATAATCATATTGAAGTAATAATTTAAATAAACGTTTTGAAAACCATAAGGCACAAATTTATGTTTTCTATAAAAACCGGCCTCTATAATCTTAAATTTTTTACGCCCCCTTTGAATTGATCCTAGCATTTACAAATGTAATCTTTCTAAATTATGGCATTATCACTTTATTTTTAACACTATAAAGTATAAACATCTTTCTTGAGATGAAACAATAAAAAAAATCTTTTCTAAATATATTATCATATTCTTTTTGAACGGCTAAATATATTATCATATTAATGTGTGATTTCCAATATATGTAGTGTGATCTAGCCTACACTCACTGCTACACGCCTACACTATACCTATCAATTATAAGCCACATGTTTTTTTAGTTTAATTAAAACTCAAGTATTTTTTTTTCTTCTCCTTATCATCTTCTTCATAAAGCTAACAACCACCGCCACCCTCGCAAGTCTTTTATCACAGAAACCAACTGATATTTTCTTTCTTTTCTCCATCATTCATCATTATACTACTCATGCTTTCCGCCATCGCCGAAAGCAAATCTGACAGGCCCTTCGGAGGCTCTAGGCCTGGCGCGATTGCCCACCTCGCCCTTGCCTCGGGCCGACCCTGCTTTAATCCTTCATACATGAGTAGCTTGGAATTTAAAAAATCACTTTTAGACTACAAAATCATATCATGAAGTCATTACAAGTTATCATTTACCTTCGTAACTTTATTCACATAATCATTTTTAATTCCTGATTTATACTAAATTTTACTAATTTATAAGGTTTAGGCCAAAATAAAGGCAAAAATCCTCAATTTAGACCATAATTCTCATTTGAGCATTTTATCAAGTACTTGTCAGGTTTCAAATTTCTACTAATAAATTCATAAATAAGAGAAAGTATAGGATACAAAGTATCCTTAATGTACAAAGTATAAGAAGCCATGAGAAATTGCCACTTGTCAACCTAACCAAACCATGATTAACCTAATTAAACTATATTTAAACTCAATTGTAGTTAAACCAAGGGCAAATCAGTAACCTAGACTCCTGCAACACCACCACCAGATCCAAAGCCCTTAAACGCCCCAACACAGATCTAAATCGCAGACGACGTTTCTCCGACCATTCCTTCACTTCCGGTCATCTTCTCCGGTTGAGTTCTCCCCGCCGACACAGTTCCGGTCATCACCTTCTCTGACCGGTTCTGCCTCGACACCACGGCCACCCACGATCCTCACCTTCCTGTTTCATTACCACTTACGACGAGTTTCGGCTTTATAAAGTGAGTACTGTACCGGTCAACTTCATCCATGTCAAAACCGACTTCACACCAGTGCATCCTCCAAACCAGGCGCAACTCCTTTGGTTTGCAAAGCACTGATAATGACAGGAAGAAGAAAGCTGCTTGTAAGAGGGTTGAATAGGGGAAAAAGTGAGTTTTAATTATACTAATTGCGTTTTACAAAACCAAGTGCGTTTTACCAAAAAAACAAGTGCGTTTTACAAAAACCAAATGCGTTTTACAAAACCAAGTGCGTTTTACAAAAAACCAAGTGCGTTTTATAAAAAGCCAAGTGCATTTTCTAAAAACCAGTTTAAATAGTGTTTAAAAAACCAAATGCGTTTTATAAAAAAAACCAAGTGCGTTTTATGATTTTCTGTTTAACAGTTTCTGATCTTCATCGTCTGAAACTTTTTTGAAAGCCTTTTTTTTCTTTAATTCTTCTTCTATTATCAACATCGTTCGTTTCTGTGAATAATACATGCGTTGATAGTGATTTTTGAATATGATTCGACTAATTTTATCAATTGAATTATCATACTCTGTTTTTTTCTATTTTTTTGCAAATACGTTTTGATTTTGTTTGTAATCGAATTGTTTAATCATTATGAACGTTTAATCGAGTTGAAAACGATGAAAAATCAGGTTCAATCGTTGAAAATTTTTGCATCGATTATGTCTGTTGTTATGATTTCACAGAAATTTAAACGTGTTTTTTCTAATTTACTCTTGGTTAGATTAACCCAAATATGATTAGGATTGTTAATTACCATCTTGCCACCGTCTAAATCTAATGGCTGAGAATGCTTCTTACACTTTGTATGTTAAGAAACTTTGTACGTTATCTCTTCCCCATAAATAAAAAATAATAGCTCACTTTAGAATTTTATTACAGATCCCTGTGATCTAATGAGAACCATACCAAAAGTGAAAATGATAAACCAATCATCAAATGCTATTAGACTCACATGAACCCTATGAGTTGTTTGATAGAAAAGGCAGAGCAGGGAGAATATCAAGTGCTTTTGAATTAGAACCTAAAAAAAACTTTGAAGATTCTCTCTATCTCTGTCTCTCTCTCTCTCTATATATATATATATATAAACAAAGATCGATAATATTTAATGATTATAATAAAATCATTGGATAACAATCTTACATCCATAAAGAAAACTGATTTGAAAAACAAATTGAATTGACAAGATCGATTGGAACCAGAAATAACGAAGTAAGCCATGGTTCATATTGAGCAGAATTAACGAAGGCAGCCAACATCGGATATGGGTCTGATTGGTTTCATAATTACAATCTACTGGTATATATTTGGAGCGAATGTTTACCTTGATTGAAGATTACATACATATATTACATACAAAAAACTTGGAAGATGAAAGACGGTGAATGTTTACCTTGATGAAGGAGATTCAGTGTTTTGCTTGGAGATGTAGAAAATGGCAGCTTTGGAGAGAGGTTGATTGGATTTGCAAGACTGATACAAAGAACAATAGGGTTTTGTTTGGCGGGTCTTATTATTATTCGGGTCGAACGCGTGTGGGTTTTTAGATGATATGTGGGATGAACATGTGGATGTTTAGTTGGAGCCTATATGGAGCATAGGTGGAGGCCCTAGAAAGGGGCAATGTGTCACCCGAGTTACTCTTTTATATATACTAGACTTTTGCCCGCGTTTACACGCGGTTCACCAACGTACAATTATTTTGAGTGGTAAAACGTAAAAAAATATATAGTAGAAATATTTTATTAAAATTTAAAAGAAACCAATACACATTTTATTCAAATATCGCTAAATATTTCTTTATACACCACATTTTTTGTTTTAGTCTTGACCTTCCTATCAGTACCAAGTATAAGTAACTTCACACCTGCCCTGCTTTTAACTCGTGATAATGCGACATAAAGCTGGCCATGTGAGAATACAGGGTCTCTTAAGTACAATCCAACCTTCGATAGAGACTGCCCTTGGCTTTTATTGATGGTCATTGCGAAATATACGGATATTGGGAATTGGCGCTTTTGGAACTTGACTGGAATCTTGTTATCAGATGGTATTTGAGGAGTATTATCTAGTAAAAAATAAATAGTAGTGAAAAATATTTCTGATAAAATGTTAAAAGTAAGACAGTATTTGAGTTAGATCATTCAAAATTCGAATTAAATGTTATAATTAAGTCTAATTGTTACCATTATAGATATTAAAATATGAAATTAAATAGTTAAATAGAACATTTAATATTTGAATATTTATAAAGTTTAACTGAAATCTATCAATTCAAATTCTTGTAACTAATTTGAGAAATTTATAACTAAAACTATTATTTATTAAATTTCAAAACTATTATTTGTTAAATTTTAAATATAAATAGGTGTAATGGTTACCATTATTAACTTTAATTCAAAAGTTTATTTTTTTTTACAGATTAAGTCATTAAAAATGTGTAACTAAAAGGATAATTAGTATGTGTACATTCTTACCATTATTAATCAAAATTCAAAATTTGAAATTTTGTCTAATTCGAAATTAAATATTTCGAATTTTAATTTGAAATTTGAAATTGATAATTCGTTATTTAATTGATTACCAATATAAGTTAAACTAATATTAGGATAATATAGGGCAATTAATATAATCAATTAATGTATTATAAAAGTTGACACAACTTATGTAGGGACTTTGAATCATATTAACTATGTAAATAAAAGGATAATTAGTATGTGTAATTTCTTACAATTATTAACCAAAATTTTAAATTTTGTAAAATTCGAATTTAAACATTTCGAACTTTAATTTGAAATTTGAAATTAAAAATTCGATATTTAATTGATTACCAATATAAGCTAAACTAATATTAGAATAATATAGCACAATTAATATGATCAATTAATGTATTAATTGGAGAGTTGACACTACTTTGAATCTTATTAAATTTGTAATTAAAAGGATAATTAGTATATGTAATTTGTTACCATTATTAATCAAAACTAAAAAATTGAAATTTTGCATAATTCGAATTTAAATATTTTGAATTTAATTTGAATTTTGAATTTCAAAATTCAAAATTTAACTTATTACCAATATAAATTACACTAAATTTAGGAAGTGAGTAATTTAAATGTAATAAGGAAATTTAAAGAGTTCATAATTTACGTAAGTTTCCTTTCTCATTCTCATTTATTAAGGTAAATTTTTAAATTTAGAATGGGCGTAAATAGTTAATATAATTATTATTAATGTGTATTTATTATCTACGAAAAATATGAGATTTTCAAATTTAAATTTTTTTTAAAAAGTCGAACAATTGTTTATATGGTAAAATCTTTGAATTTGGAATGGGCGTAAATATAGTTAATATATAATTATTTTACAAAAAAATAGGTTTTGATTAATATACAAAACATAATTTTGAAAAAATAAAGTAGGGATAATTATAAAAAAGATTTGAACAATATAGAAAAGTAACCTAGGAAATTAAACAATTAATAAACAAAATAATAAGGAGAAGGAAAACTTACAACAATTGAGTGGCGTGCTTACAACAATTGATTTTGTTTCAAGAAAGACTCATCACTTTTACGTTTAAGGCAGATTGAAAGAACGGTCTAGTTTCAAAAGAAAAAGATATAGTAAATTAATCTTCAAGATCTTAAAATTGGATGTATAAAACACACATAATACAACTAAATCGGAAGTTTTAAATCATACCATAAAATTATATCCATATTAAATAATATCATTCAATTCTATATCCCCATAAATCGGAAGTTTTAAATCATTCCATAAAATTAGAAGCTTGAAAATAGGAAAGATCATAGATTCTTTAAAAAAAAATTAAACCACTTTCCGATTTTGACACGATGCAATCGGGTGCACCCACATCCGAGATCCATGATCCATCCAATCACCAAACAAACTAAAGATTTTCACTAAAAACATTATCTCAAACATATGAAGATCCGAATTATATTAAATCCTCAAGAACAAATAAGAACAATTGATGAAATTCTTGAACCCTTTAAACAATCTTAGTCGAATAAGAAGCTATGAACATGAAAGAAAAAATATGTGATGATTAACCAAAGCTTAGCCAAATACAATGGCTAAGTTTGGGTTCGGTCTAATGCCTAGAAACAGCTACGTACCTTCAAATCGATCACAAAATCAGAATAAAACATTAATCATAATCAGCTAACTCTAATCACCAACCAAGAAAAACAATCAGTGTTAAACTAAATCAACAAACAACAAAGGACCCTAAGAACATGACATACCTTGAAAATAATCGGCCAAAATCCATACTAATCATCACCCATATGATCAACCAATAATCAATCCGATAATAATTAATCAATATGAACATGCTCGGCCTTCCATCATAACATTTTCTTGATATTGTGCCATAGTTTCTGTATCAACATTCACGAAAACAAAAACAGAGGAGTGAAGAAAGATGAAGAATGATCGTTTTACAAAATAAGGAGGCGAGATCATACTTTGAAGAAGATGGAGGATCGACAATGGAGAGGAGGTTGGTTTGATTGTTTTAGGATTTAGAATATAGTGAATGAATGATCAATTGGTATGAGAATGATTGAGTTTAGGAAAGTTATTAATGGTTGACCAATTTTGACTTACAAATTAATTAATATATTATTTTCAATTTTAAAAAAATAAGAAAATTTTATAAATGCTCACAAATTGCCATGTGGCTTAATAATGGGAGGAGAGATAATTGCTAGGGGTGAATGATTGTCATGTGTACAAAATGGCTTTAAAATATTATGTGTGTGTGTATATATATATGGGAGGGTTTAAATGGACCTCGATTGAACTCAATCAAGTGGTATTGGAACCGTCTCATCAAATCCTAGAATCTTGACTTTTAGGTTTTTGTTTTTTTTTTTAGCTTGTAGTTTTTTAAATTTATGTTATAGCATTGTGTCTTTATGTAGCATTGTGACTTTTTCTTATTTTTATCATTGTGTCATTTTTACGATTCATTATGTCTTTTTTCTCCAGCATTGTATTATATTTTTCTGCATTGTAGTATATTTTGTGGCTCATTATATCATATTTTGTACGATTACACCGTGTAACATAAGTGTGGTGTATATATATTTAGGAAAAATAATGTTTAGGCGAAGAAGTGATAAATGAAGGAAGAGGTTGGAAGAATGGGGCCGATGAAACCCTACATTTTGTGAGATTTGTGGAGCAGGAAACGTGCGTCTCAACCCACACACAACCCTCTCATCGTCGGTTAGTCATCTTATTACATTTCTGCCATTTGCCTTCCACTTTTGAGCTGTTCTTCTCAATTCAATTATTATTATTATTATTTCTAATACTAATCATATGATCCATCTCCTTCCTTCCTTCCTTCCCTCCCTTAAATCAATTCATGTTCCTCTCTAATCATTAACACCTTTTCTCTTCTGCCTCCCTCTCTACTCTTCATCCATCACAAAGCACTTTCCTTTCCTTTCATTCTAGTTTCACTTGTTGTCATCATCATTTATTATTATTTATTATTATTATTATTACCCACAAAACAATAAAAAAAAAAAAAAAAAAGGTTTGACCTTTTCCCTTTCTTGAACCACCATTGTCCCTTTCATCTTTAATTTCCCACAATACATTCACATTTTTCATTTTTTTGGGACCAAATTCAATCTTTCTTTAACAAATCTTTGATCTGGGTTTTCTTTTCTCTCATGTCTATTTAATTTAATTTAATTTATATAATAATAATAATAATAATAATAATAATAATAATAATAATGGCTACTTTGACACCTGGGGTGTTGTTGAAGTTACTCCAACATATGAACACAGATGTGAAGGTTGCAGGTGAGCACAGATCATCTTTGTTACAGGTTGTCAGTATTGTTCCTGCTTTGGCTGGTGGTGAGCTCTTTCACAACCAAGGCTTTTATCTTAAGGTCTCTGATTCATCTCATGCCACCTATGTTTCTTTGCCTGATGAGCATGTTGATCTTATTTTGAGTGATTCCATTCAATTGGGTCAGTTTATTCATGTTGAGAGGCTTCAGTCTGCCACCCCTGTTCCCATTTTACACGGGATTAAACCTGTTCCTGGTAGACATCAGTGTGTTGGCACCCCTGAAGATATTGTTGCCACTAAGACTTCTTTAGGCTTGTTTAATAATAATAATAATAATAATAATAATAATAATAATAATAATAATAATAATGCTACTTCTGCTTCCACTTCCATAAATGGTAAGTCAGTTGGTAACATTAAGCTGCCTTCGAAAAAGGATGGGAATTCGATGACAACCGTTGTGAGAAACAACGGAGTGTTGGATAATAATAATAATAATAAGAAAGCCACATCAATGTTAGCAAGATCGAAATCGCAACTGTCGAAACTGGTGTTGAATTCAACGGATTCCAGGGCGAAGGTCAAACCATCGACTTCAAGGTCAATTCCTTCGTCTCCCACTAGTTGTTACTCTATGCCTACTTCTTTTGAGAAGTTTTCAAGTGGGGTTAAAAATCAGTCAAAGATCAAAGGATTGGATAAAGATATTGGCAGGTTGAGTTTGGGGGAAAAGGGAGCGCAAGTCCGAGTTTAAACAAGTCGGGATTAAGAATTTTGTTCAGGGTATTGAGTTGGGGCCAAAGGGTTTGAGAAAGAGCTGGGAAGGTAGTATGGACGTCAAGACTCCAAAACTTAAACTCACTAAGATTGATCCAAAGCCTGCAGCGCGATCTACTTCTGTGAGTTTTACATTTATTTTGATTCATTTCTATTTGTTTAGCTAAGTTTTGATTTCTTTTTGTTATCACGTTTGTTCTTTTCATATTATTATTTCCCTAGATTAAGGAAATTAGATTGTCCACATTTAGTTAAGTTAGGAGCTGCTTTTAGTGTTCAATGGTGAAATCTGAAGACCTATGTGTGATGCTTGTTTTCATGTTACTTTGGCTCGAGTAACTGCCACCATGGTCTCATGCAGTCAAGGAGCACAAATACGTAACAAATTTAGTCTCTCAAACTTGTAGTCAAGTTTATTTGAAAATCGTATTTGCAAGTATTGAGAATCCTTACTTGTATTAAATACTACTTTTATGTTCTTGCGAGTTGCTTTACGGGCGTGTGGTATTCTTAAATGGCAACACTTAATAGGAGAAAAGGTTGTAGTTTGGTATGAGGAGTTTGACCTGTCACTTTGCTTTAACTTTTATAATTTTTTTTTATCTTCATTTCTGTTTGGTTACAAGATGTTATGTAACTAAATCAAGAAAAACCGTTCAACGTTCAAACACACTATAAGTTTCATTTAACGTCAAATAAGTGTTTGTAAAATCATTCAACGTTGTTGGCATGTTACAGATTACTTGATTAACATAAAATTATTTATTTTAAGTGGTTGAGTGGTTTTTGCGGCCCCCACCGATAGGAAATTTTTATATGCATCAAGTACGACCCTCACCGATAGGAAAAAAATTGGGTCTCGTGATTTTCGGCCCCCACCACTATTTTTTTTCAAGCTTTGCCACTGATTGTACTCTTTGTATGTCAAGTATTGGAAAACAACATTCACAAGGGGTTTGTTAGGTATAAGGGGTTTGATTTGAGTTATCAATTTGCTTTGAACATTTTGACTTTTGAGTAGCATGTTCTGTTGCTCTTTTTATTCATGTCTCTAAGGAAATTGTTTTGAATACCCTTCAATGAAGACAAAATAGAGGTGTATCTATCTCCTGAAGTAAGCCAGTTACTTGAGTTTATGTTACATTAACATAACATTTGTCTGATGAAAGAAATATTGGAATTTCAAGTGTTCTTTATTTTTTTGCAATATTCTTTAGACAAGGGAATATTTTATTTTGATGATAATGATGATGCATGGGCACAGGTTCCAAGAAAATCAACAAGTGAAAGGATGCCATCTCCATCTCCATCTTCTAAAGAGGTAAAGACACCCGCAAAGACAGTTGACAATTCAAATAATAACATTAGGCAAAAATTGTCTTCTGGAAGGAAGTCACCAGCAGAGGCAACTGCAAATGGTCTACCTGGAAACCTGGTCAAAGTTTCGCTTGGTAACAGACGGTTGACTGATGCTTCAGCTGCTTCTTGGTCTTCACTCCCCTCTTCTCTCGCAAAACTTGGGAAGGTACATTTTCCTCTTGAAACCCCTCATTATTTTTTTCATAACTATTCTAATTTTAATTTTTTATGTTCATACCAACTTATCCCATCTGTTGTGTCTGTACAGGAAGTCCTCAAGTATAGAGATTCTGCCCAAACTGCTGCCATAGAGGCCATGCAAGAGGCGTCAGCTGCAGAAACCTTACTTCAATGTATAAGGTAATTTTTTTTAACTTTTACTGCACTTGTTGCCATTTCAATTTGTTGGCAGTGCGCTTGGTTTAAAAACATGCAAGGCATTGTGGTCCCAAAAGCCGAGGCGCGCGCATCACGTACTTGAGCCGCTAATCAGTTTTACGCATCACACATATATAAAATAACCTTTCATGATTTTCTCATCCCTTTGGTTGTTTTTACGTATTAAACTATTACAAACTCTAATTTTGGTCCAAAACTACACAATGCACACCTCTTTGCCTCTAATGCATCAGGCCTCTTAGGCATCCCTTTTTAAACTAGGGTTGTGTGGCTATATATATATATATATATATATATATATATATATATATATATATATATATATATATATATATATATATATATATATATATATATATATATATATATAGGGGAAAGTTAATTTGAGAACACCTATATTTCGTGCGAACCGTGAGAACGACATCTAAAACCATTCAAATTCAAAATTTCTTTTTACACGTGTCTTTATTACTAAAATACAATCCCAAAAACACAATTTATGCGTAAAAATTCAAACGTATACGGAAATAATTTGTTTTTACACATGTGTAAATTTACTGTTTATACATGTGTAAACTGCTTCATTTACACGTGTAAAAAGTTAATTTGAAAGTGTTTTTGCAAGAAAATATGAATTATTTGGAAAGAAAATTCATCTATTAATATTGTATTTTGATTATAATGAGGCTTGTATTAAAAAAATTGATTTTGATTGATTTTTTTACTTGTTCTCACGGTTCTCACGATATTTAGCGTTCTCAAGATAACCCTCCCCTATATATATATATAGGAAGATAGCAACATTAATAAGTTTAAGGAATAGAAATAGTATCCATGTCTCATGTTCGAACCATGTGTGTCCGAAAAGTATAAAGTTTGCATGGACTTTTAGACCAGATTGGGCCTTCATTTACCTTCTAATGTATCAGATTATCATTGAAGTAATATATTTTAGTAATCATATTCAACATCTGAGATCTATTAAATATATATAAAAAAAATGTTTTAACAAAAAGTGTCTGATGTCAACCCAAACCTTACGAATAATTTAGAAGTTCGACCTGAATCAGTTTGACCCGTTCTTGTTATTGCACCTCTACTTGATCTCATCTTTTTTGTTATTGTGTGGCAGCGTGTATTCTGAGCTGCGTTCTTCTGCAAAAGAAGACAACCCACAGCCTTCTGTGGAACAATTTTTGGCTTTACATGCCAACTTGAATGACGCTCTTCGCATTTCTGAATCTTTATCCAAAACTACTCTGACCGGTTCATCATCAGATCATGAAGAAAACCCATCAGAAGAACATTTGAAAGTTTCTTCTGAAAGGCGTAAGCAAGCAGCTAGCTGGGTCCATGCTGCCATGGCTACTAACTTATCATCCTTCTCCGTATATAGCAAACAAGCCAAGCTAACCCCTTTGATCTCCCTAGCTTCAACCACTGAGTCAACCCCCAAGTCGAACCGACCAGTGCTAGTACTTGAGGGGTCCACCAATACCACTTCACCGAAAACCCTAGTCAAACCCCGGCAGTCGAAGGTGGTTGTTAACCCATCAACTCCACGAAGACAGAGTGTGATTCAGCAAAAGGCAAAGGTGGTCCAACCTCCACCGGAATGGGAAAGAGGGGGTGGATTTGAGGAGGCAGTTGAATTGGCGCAAAAGCTAAAAGTGGAATCTCAAGACTGGTTTTTGGGATTTGTTGAAAGATTCTTGGATGCTGACGTGGACACCTCCAACTCTCTATCTGATAACGGTCAGATTGCTGGCATGCTGAGTCAGCTGAAGAGTGTAAACGACTGGTTAGATGCAATTGGACGCCGCAAAGATGGTGATGACAATGATGATGATGATGAAGAAGAAGAAAAAGAAAAAGAAAAAGAAAAGGAAGAAAGTTGTCATATCTCCCCCGAGACGATTGATAGGATAAGGAAGAAAATTTATGATTATCTTCTAACACACGTAGAATCTGCTGCGGCTGCACTTGGTAAACCCTAAAAGGACTTGATTCAACCAGGTGTTGTATACTAGTGAATTTTTATTTGTATATAATTTACTCAGCAGCTTTGTTTGGGGGAGGTATAGAAAATTGAATATGAAGAAAGACATTGAATTGGATTTGCTTTGCTTTGCTTTGTATGTTGAATATCTTGTTTGTTTTGTTTTGTTTTGGTAACGAAAAGAAGATGATAACTCTTTTGCTTCGGATCATCTTGGGAAAATGTTCATTCTGGCATACTTGTATATTATGGTTCAAAGTCTGTAAGTAACCAAACTGTGGTTATATTGGTTTAAGAAGGAAGGATATCATCTATATGTTTTTGTAAGAGCAGTTTCTGTTACAGTTGTCACTAACCTCTCTCTAAAAACAAACCAGAAAGAAAGAAGTCGGTGTCATTAAGGAACATACGTTTTGGTCAGCTCAATTGGTTGGGGTATCCTACCGCTGGATGAAGTGATTAAAATGCGTGCCATGTGGCCATGGGGATTAACACTGATCAAGGTCAAACCTCAAAACGAGTGAGCTGAGACGACATATAGTTTGCTTCATATCTTCGTTGCTGCAGCAGACCGCGAATTGGTATAAAATAGTTCAAGTACATACATAAGTGTTGTACATTTATTTATTTATAAACCTACTACCTTAAGTATAGGTGAAACCAATGGGAATTGTATTAAAGATAGTTTCCTGGCTGGCTCCAAAAATAAAACCACTCCCGGGAAAGATTGATTATCCCTGGCTGGCTGGCTGGCTTGTAGTCAATGCATCTTTTCTTTTTATAAAGATTATAAGATAAGAAACAGAGAAATCCTCTAAATATTGAACAGTTAAATATGGTGTTATGGACAAGTTGGCATATTAATTGAACCACCACCACAAGCAACAAAAGAAAATTGTTGAAACAACAAATATTCACTTTATTTGGAAATCAGATTGATTATAAACGAATAGGTGAACATCATTAGCATCAGCCATCAGATCAGATGAATCATCAAATCCATATCTCACAAAATCTTTATAATCCATTTTCTGGAGAAACCTATATTTCACCTTTATAAAATCACATCAGCAAAAAAACTAGCACATCCGAGGGAGGAGGACGCTATGCTATGTTGATAACTTATAGTCCTAGTCTAAATTAAACATCATATGCTTTCATCCTTTTTGATCATTTGCCTTCACTACTTATGTACTGTATCGACAATTACAAACCAAAAAGAAATATGTTCAACCCTTTGAGAGTAAACTAAGAAAACATCTTTTTGTTATGTGATGGCTTACACATCCAGAACATGGACCTTTAGACATTACACATCCAGCACATAGATAGATATAGTTATAGACATGATTTTGCAAATTTGAGCTTAAAGTCTCCTAATTAAGAAACCAATACTAAAAGGAAAGAAGGAGGTTTTGGTTTTTTATAATTATCAAGTACCTTTTCGCACGCTTTGGATCGACAAGAGACAACCCAATGCCTAACTCTTGGCTTCTCGCCAACATGCGGTTGTGGTGTTGCAGTCTCGCCAGATACTGCAAATAATGAATTCAACTTATCCATACAAAAACAATGTCAAGCTACTTACTATTGCCTGAGGCTGTGTGAATTTCGTAGTAGGTTGCCTGTGACCTAAATGCTTATCAAACATTGTGCTAACCCATGATTCTTACAATTTCAGGTCAATCCCAATAATGCCCTCCCTGGTGTTTAGAGATTTATCCCTGACCCATAATCAGTAAACCAACACATGATGCTTACAATTTCAGACCAGAAACTCAATCAACCTAAATCCCAGGATAATCACTACTGAAGTGATGATAACATAAAGGCTAGTAGTAAACATTTGAAAGGAACTTGTTACCTGTAAGTAATACAAAACAAAACTGAGAGAATGAAGCTGATCTAAGATGCAGAGGCGGCTAGTGGGGTATAGGAAATATTTAGATGCTAATAATAACTTGATGGCATGGAATGGGCTCATTGAAGCAATCGGTTTCAGAACTAGAAATGGTTTTTGATGACCAATCTAAACTTACATGCGACACAAGGAGGCTACACAAGGAAATCGGACAGTCATTAAAAGGACATGCCTGAAAATCACAACCAAAGACTTGCATGATCAAAAGTGATGGAACTCTTTTGTATTAATCATCATCACATACACATCAGTACATGACCCAGTTATTAAAGACTAGTATTTATAATAAACTATACCCTTTATTTATAATAAACTAGACCCTTAATAACCAAGCAACGCTAATCCGGAAACCAAACATAACGATTAACGAAGTAAGTTAGCACTCGAGATACAACTCCAGTAGTCATTCTCACATGATGCATAAAGGTCTGCAGGTGCATGTCGCTCCTGATACTTACAGCTACAATCCCATGTTTGCCACGTTTGTAAGTAAGTTTGAAGCGTTGCTCATCCGATAAACCAGCTGCAGTTCTCACATGATCCGCCAACACAGAAAATGATGTTATATTCAAAGGCACATCTAAAACATGTTCCCGTATAAAGCGTCCCTGGTACTTTGGATTCCTGGTATTGGAACCATGTGACTGCCATTTACCTCCGGTGTAAAGCGAAATCTGTATCTTCTGATTAGATGAGCCTTCATTTATCTGGAATCCAAAGGATACAAACATATAGAATTGAAGCTCGTAGATACTACAACAAGCATCATTTTGTTAATACAAGCATATAACGGACAGAGAATATTGATGAAATAAACAAAACAAAAAAAAGTAAGAATATAAGGACATTGGGTATACTTTAACCTTCTTCAATTCCACATACATACATACATACCACATCACTACTCACTTTTCCTCATTTCACTCCACTTCACCCTCAAGGAAATGGTTTAACTTCACATAACCATACATACGTTTTAATGGTTTAAAAAAGGATGACAAATTAATTTGGTCTCTTAACATCCCGTTAAGAAATAAGGTTTTTAACACCCTTAAACACAAGGAGGGTAGGGAGTGGTGTAACATGCCATGTCACCTTTAACGCCCCACCCCACATGGTTAAGGTACAACCTTGACAACACAAATGGAAGCCTGTTTTAACTAAGAAACCAGACAAAGACAGTCTCAAACCAGTTGCAGAGCCCTAATGCTCTGTTTGGGTGTCACCAACTGACCCTCCTTACAACAATCTTCAACATTGAAAACAAGAATTAAAAAAGAAAAAAAATGTTGGCCGAGCAGTTAATAAAAGTTGTATGTTTTATGTATATACTGTAGAAGAAGATAGATAGGATACCAATTTTCATTTTCAATAAATTAATTAATAGGTTCAGATACATACACCTACCTAGGTGTCCTTCGAATTCAAAATTCAAATGTAACAGTCAAAGTAACGGATAGGTAGCAAAGGCTACGGTTAAGTTAACGTAAACAAACAAACAAACAAAAGATAAGCTGTTCGATTTCAGTAGAATACACAAAAACACTTGGAAGAAAGGAGGAAATTAAGCTACCTATCACTACTAACCCATGACATATATATATATATATATAAATTTCTAGGGTTCCTTTGATTGAAAATATAAAAGAAACAAGTACCTGAGTGAGTGAGGGGGCATGGTCTTCTGGGAGAGAAGGCCCTTGCTTGATCTGAACTCTCCAACCAAACAGGATGAACTCTGCAAAATAATACGACTCGTATTGAGAATGAGAATGCCCTATTACAGCCTTCTCGCCATTGGGGTGGTGGCCCAATGGTAGAAGCAAAGCTTCTAGGAACACCTAAGGGGGAGGTCATGGGTTCAAGTCTCATAAAGAGTGAAATTTGCCGTTCAAAAAAAAAGAGTTACAGCCTTCTCCAAATAATCATTGCCTGTTGTATTCAAAATATGAAACCCACCTGATATAATGGAGATAAGCCTCGTCTTTTACAAATCCTTCGTAAAACGTATAGAGGTTGTTGGGATATATGATAAAATAGGCTACCAAACGAACCAAACGAACTCGAATAAGGCATTGGTCGTGTTCCTTTGTTAAAGAATTAACGTGTTCGCGAACTGTTCATGAACACTTACCGAACGATATTTTTTGTTCGTGTTCGTTTGTTAAGGAAATAACGTGTTCACGAACTGTTCATGAACACTTATCGAACGAGATTTTTGTTCATGTTCATTTGTTTAGCTAAACGAACGAAATTTTTTGTTTGTGTTCGTTCATTTATTAAACGGACAAACACAAACGAACTTCCCACCAAACAGTTCACAAACCGTTCTCCGATCGTTTGGTTTGTTTACAGCCCTATGATAAAAGAATTGATTTATCAATAAGTATGTTACCTTATCACTTAATATTCGAATCATGTGGACCAGGTTGTTACTGTTTTATGACGTGGATCCGTTTAGTTGGACTGGACCATACCTCGTCATGTCCCCCAGTCTAGTAATACGAACATGTGTATATTACTAGACTCTAACTAGCAAAATATATTTGTCGCATTCGAATGATAGGTACAAAAGAAATAAGTTATATACTTATTTGTGACCTTTTTAAAACTTTATAGGGATTGATGCCGCATGGCCTATGCACGTGCCCTTACGTCATTGCAATTGTCAAATCAGCCATTTGGCAAGACTGATTGACCGAATGACATCTTGGCGGTCCATTTTGATTTCAAGCCGTCGGTTTGTACCATATGTGGCACTAGATGTCATTTGCTACATCTCAAAGAAATCAAAATTTATAAATTTGCACATATTTCCATGGCTCCCAAAACTGGTTCATTGCGCACGGTCACGAGTGCTGCCGAGATAAACTGTAATTGGTCGGTAACGACATTCAAATCCTTTTTAAAGGACTACAATATATTACCTGAATGGAGGTCTGAGTTACGGGACTGGCGGATGTAGCGTTTCCGGTGAAGGAAGGGAAGATAACCCTTTATGCTAATTTCTTTACTTTCTGCCATTTCAGCTTCCTGGTAACACATTTTGTTTTCGACGTGTTAGCCTATTACAAGGTTAATATATCGCACTTACAAGATGAGTACGCCGACATCGTCAGCTACAGAATCACCAGTGCCAGATGTTCAGGTCGCCAATTGTGACACCTGTCGATTTCCCAGGTCAAGATCCGCATACGCCCTTAAAACAATGTCATTTATATTCGTGCATTAGAACTTGAGGTGCTTGAGATGTGACCATTGGAGGGAGGAGTTGTGACCGTTGGCGGAGAGCCGTTAAGGCTTAAAAAACAATTTCCATTATTTCCTGTTTAAATACAAACCACTACAATTTTTTTTACCACAGTCATTCCATAAAAAAATCGATAATCATGTACTAGACTAATTTTATTTGTTGGTTAGTGGTCTTTTTACTTTAATGTCATGTTTTCTATTAATATTACTTTTCTATTAATATTACATTACAAATTTAGAAAGCATAAAAAAAAATTAAAAAAGAAAAAAAAAATGGGATAAAGTCATTGCACACTTTGAGCCACAACATGGTCAAGTGACTTGAGCATAAACGTTATCCATTGCCACGTCAGTGTCCAGTTAGCGCGATATGAAAGGATAGAGTTAGTACTCACCTTAAGCCACAACACATATTCTAATATATACACACTAGCAAATGTTAATCATCAACTACATAAATATCCCACCATTAACATTGCATAGTTTTTGTTTTGTTTGTTATTTTTTTTTTTTTTTTTTTTTGAACCGTCATCAAATCAAACCCGAGCACTCTCGAGACACCTTTTCGACAAACTCAAGTACTCCGAGAGTACCAGAGTTGTCAAACACCAATTCCGAAGAAAATCCGGTAACTCACCCGCCCGTTGGCACGACAATGAAATTACCGGTAAAACCCGTCTGGCTCAAGAATTGGACCAAGGATCCCCCAGATCTTCTATCATTACCCACCAATGTCTCTACCACTACACTATAATGTTATGGTATTGAGTAGGGCTGTAAACAAACCAAATGTTTGATGAACGGTTCGTTAACCGTTCGGCGGGAAGTTCGTTTATGTTCGTTTGTTTAATAAATGAACAAACACAAACACAAAATTTCGTTCGATTAACTAAACAAACAAACACGAATAAAGGTCTCGTTCGTTCGATTGCGTTCGTGAACGTTTGACAATGTGTTTGTTTAAGTTCGTTAGTTTATATCTGTTTGTGTATGTTTGTTTATGTTCACTAGTTAAAACTTAAAACTTAAAAGCTTTTAGTCTTTTAATTTCCTCCTAACTTTTATTTCCCACCGAAATGCCCCCCCCCCCCCTATACATTAAATAACTAAATGTTTTGATCATTTTTGCATTCAAAATACATCAATCTTTTTTAGCTATTCGTCGTACTAAACTACTAAAAAACTCATCCTTTTGTTATGTTCCTTGCTAGACAATTGAAGATGCTATTACTTTTGAATGCATAGTTATAATGCAAGTTTACGTATCGTTGTCTAATTAATATTTGTTTTTATATAGTCCTAAAAAAATTGAAGAATGTCTCGAATTTAGGAAAGTTGGATATTGAAAATCTAGACATTTTTTAGGGATAATTATGAAATTTTGAATCAGGCATATCATGTATTCATGTCTAAGTAATTTTATATAATTATGTTTAAGTTAGTACAATTTGACTTATCGTTTAGTGGATGTACTTTCTCTAATGGTTAATATTAACAATGTTTATTTAGTTAGTTCGTTATTAAATGTTTCTTTTAATTTGTTTGTGTTCAAGACCCGTGTTCACGAACAGTTCACAAACAATTGAATTTCTTAACAAACAAACACAAACATAGAATCATGTTCGTTAGTGTGTTCGTGAACCGTTCGTTTGTCCAAGAATCCTTAACAAACAAACACGAACAAAGCCTTGTTCGTGTTCGTTTGGTTCATTTACAGCCCTAGTATTGAGTATTGACAATTTGACATAGCATTGCCATTGCGTAGATGCCGCTAAATTATGGGGTTGTGTTTGAGACCAACTAGTAGTCTGATATTTGGAATCTTGTCTTAGTATGCATGCTTATCAAACCATTACCAAAAACAGGCTCTTTAATAAAGAGTGCCATTTCTCTAGGTATACATCATAGCCCTCTCCTCAAGGGTCGGGTATGGAGGTAAAAGAAACACAAGACAACAAAAGAAAGCAAAGCAAACCAATGCGAATTCCCTGTTTGTTTAGTTTGGTTTGGTTTGGTTGATATAGGAAATAATAGTTTTGTTATGCACAATCACATTACATCACATAGGTGTTATGTACCACTTTCCTTGCTTAGAGTACAAGTCGTAGATGTCCTCATGTTAAGCCATGCCATGCACTCAGTGGACTTTGTCAATTTAATTGTTTTGTTTTGTTTTATTGGTTTGGTTAGTTAGTTAACTTCGTGGGTGCCATGTGCACATCTTTTCCTTTTTAGGTAGTGGGGTCAGTAGTGGGTCTAAGTAGTGGTCAAGTAAGTGAGTCACTTATTTCATGTTTTATATACATGGTATGGTAGTGGGTAGGTTACTAGAAATGCTATATAAACAATCTTTGTAAGTCGTCTGAATTATGAATGAAAAATATAAGTCTTTGATTTCTCTCTAATGTTCTATCTGGTCTCCTCATCTATATTTCTTTGAGTTTTACCCACTCAACGGGTTACTTATCCGATTGGAACCACATCAGTGGTATCAGAGCGGTCTTGATCCCCTCTATGGACCCTCGTGAATGGGCTGCTACAATGGCTCGGATCAATTCACTTTATGAGAGGGTGTTTTCTACAACATCACCAAAACCAGTTTCTGTTTCACCACAACCAACTCCCGTACCATCACCTCCACCACCCGTTTTCGTCACCGAACCACCTACCCCGTCACCGTCTCCGTCTACAAAGCAACAATCACCACCGGTTCATATACCATCGGCCATGTCTCTTGCTTTTCCAAAACCACCGATATTGAACACATATAAGCACTCATACCAAAACACCACCAAAACTAACCCTTCATCCTCTGATGCTATTCAAAACCCAACCCTCATACAAGCATCTGCATCACAACCAACACCAAAGACATCAACAGATGCATCAAAAATTACCCCAACACCCGCACCATTTTCCGAACACTTTGCGCCCTCTCAATATCCTACTTCGAACCTACCAAATCAACTCGAGAATCCTTCAAAGGCAACTGGAGGTCCTTACGAATGGCATCCACCTTGGAACATTATCGAGGGTCGTCCGTATGTTGTTGGAAGAACCGAGTGGCAGCCACCGTGGTTAACCGCCGATGATCCAATCTTGATTTCATCCTTGAGGACAAGGATGTTTTTAAGGGGTAGGGATTGTTATGTACCACTTTCCTTGCTTAGAGTACAAGTCGTAGATGTCCTCATGTTAAGCCATGCCATGCACTCAGTGGACTTTGTCAATTTAATTGTTTTGTTTTGTTTTATTGGTTTGGTTAGTTAGTTAACTTCGTGGGTGCCATGTGCACATCTTTTCCTTTTTAGGTAGTGGGGTCAGTAGTGGGTCTAAGTAGTGGTCAAGTAAGTGAGTCACTTATTTCATGTTTTATATACATGGTATGGTAGTGGGTAGGTTACTAGAAATGCTATATAAACAATCTTTGTAAGTCGTCTGAATTATGAATGAAAAATATAAGTCTTTGATTTCTCTCTAATGTTCTATCTGGTCTCCTCATCTATATTTCTTTGAGTTTTACCCACTCAACGGGTTACTTATCCGATTGGAACCACATCAATAGGTCAGTCATTTCTTTCGCGACAGCGCAGCTGCAAGTCCTCCAGCCACAAGACCAACAGCCGTAGCAGCAATACCTATACCAATCACTCCATCTGCATACCATACAACAAAATATTGACAGACCAACTTCATTTCCATCCCCACATGAAAACAAATGCATTAAGAATTTGTACTTACCTTTCTTGATATGATCTTCAATTGATTTCTTCAGAGTTAATGCCTGCCTCCAGTCTGGTGCAATCTGTGAGATCCGCATATTACAGTCAGCCTAGTACTACATAAACATAAAGAAACCTGGCAAATATATGTATTCAAGATTTCCTTTTTTGGAACTTGAGGCCAGAAATGAGCAAAAGGATTAAAGAATATATATACCTCCAAGCAGCGATCAACAAGTTGCCTGCTCCTGGAGTAGTCCCCACTTCGATAATACCCAACAGCAAGTAGATACATCTTTTCTCTCATTTGCAAAGGATCAGTAGTGCTAGGCAATGAACCTGCAACAGACAAAACAAGACAATTGTCAAGAGTTTTACTAAAACAAGAAAGGATAAAGAGTGAAAGGTGATTAAATAAGTTGACCTTCAAGCATGGCTATCCCGCGTTGCACATCGTCAGGTCGCTTTGAATGAACAAGAGCCCATGACAAGCGGAGAAGACACTCACTTTTGCGTTCATCAGAAGAACCTTTCTCAGCTTCAGCAACCTCACGCTCACAGCCCTGTAATGGCATCTTTATTTAATCAAACATACATAAAGCGAATGGTAGTGCATCTGGCAAGCAAAACTACCAACTAAACATACTTTATTAAGTACCATCGAATCATCATAAAAATTATATATCTACACCTCCAAAACCCCATACATGTCTAAAAATGTTTAACAATCTCTAATAAGTTATTCAATTATCATTAAGCAAACCCTAAAATCCAACTGAAAGCACTATCAACACCAACATAAACATAAACAAACAACAATCAATCAATGAATTCGTCCCCTATATAATAATAGCAATGAAGAAGAAGAAAACAAACAGAAAGTTTAATCGAAAGATATAATAAGTATACTTACGAGAACAATGTCAGAATCACAGTAAGGAATATTATCACTGCCACTGAAGAAGCTGCCTATCGAATCGAAGAATTTACCAATCTTTGCATCCATTTTGCAATCTTAATCGCAACAACAAACCCTAACCTATAAGTCTTTCTTTCACAAATCAAACTTAGGCGTTAAGGATATTATTATTATTATTATTTTCTTCTTGTTTCCTTCCTGTAACTTTCTAATTTCTTAGCACACACGATTATATTATACTAGTTTTTATCCCGGGAGCGTCCCGAGATGAAATATCTAATATAACATAAAAATATATCTAATATGACAACATAATTAATGACTTGCCAATATATAATTAATGATTATTATTATTATTATTTATTTTAAACAAATCTCTGCCATAAGTTATTATATTCAAATATATAAAAAAACGAATCTCTGCGCCAGGGTATAAATCTAGCGCCATTACAAAATATTATATAATGTCAAATGAATTCAGAAGTTTGTAATCGATTATTCTAAAAAGAACAAACATGAAATAAGAAAAAAAAATATCGAACGCATTAGTCTAAGGGTTATGTGATGCGTTAAAAATTTCATGGGTATATGACCGGGTATATAGTTCGGGTATTTGGGTACGTGGTTTCGGGTAATTGGGTCGGGTATCACCTAATCCCAGGCCCGACCCAAACCCAAAAATTTTTTTTAAACTAATCCCAAACCTGACACAATACATGTCGGGTTACAAAAAATAGTCGTTTTTTTTTCTCCGTTTTTATATAGCACTATGTTACTCGTTGGAAAGATAATAAAACGCTCGTTAATTTGGTGTAATTTTTTTCCTTAAAAAATCTCGTATATAAAAGATATTAACGTTTAAAAGTTATGGGAGGAAACATGAGAGAGAAAATAATAAATGTTTAATATTTACATCTAGTAGATAAGGTATTTAATAGATTAGGTTAAACCATATCTATTCCTTTTTTTTAATTGGTCTAGAGTTGTCACATCACACCCTATGTGACATCTCTCAAAGGAGAGATTTCATAATATTATGACATGTAGGATTATTAGCTTTGCAATATATATATATATATATAGTTTTTATCCCGGGAGCGTCCCGGGATGAATATCAAATATGACATAAAAAAATATCTAATATGACAACATAATTAATGACTTGCCAATATATAATTAATGATTATTATTATTATTATTATTTATTTTAAACAAATCGCTGCCATAAGTTATTATATTCAAATATATAAAAAAACGAATCTCTGCACCGGGGTATAAATCTAGCGCCATTACAAAATATTATATAATGTCAAATGAATTCGGAAGTTTGTAATCGATTATTCTAAAAAGAACAAACATGAAATAAGAAAAAAAAAAATATCGAACGCATTAGTCTAAGGGTTATGTGATGCGTTAAAAATTTCATGGGTATATGACCGGGTATATAGTTCGGGTATTTGGGTACGTGGTTTCGGGTAATTGGGTCGGGTATCACCTAATCCCAGGCCCGACCCAAACCCACAATTTTTTTTTAAACTAATCCCAAACCTGACACAATACATGTCGGGTTACAAAAAATAGTCGTTTTTTTTTCTCCGTTTTTATATAGCACTATGTTACTCGTTGGAAAGATAATAAAACGCTCGTTAATTTGGTGTAATTTTTTTCCTTAAAAAATCTCGTATATAAAAGATATTAACGTTTAAAAGTTATGGGAGGAAACATGAGAGAGAAAATAATAAATGTTTAATATTTACATCTAGTAGATAAGGTATTTAATAGATTAGGTTAAACCATATATATTCCTTTTTTTTAATTGGTCTAGAGTTGCCACATCACACCCTATATGGCATCTCTCAAAGGAGAGATTTCATAATATTATAACATGTAGGATTATTAGCTTTGCAATATATATATAGAGATAGTTTTTATCCAGGGAGCGTCCCGGGATGAATATCTAATATGACATAAAAAATATCTAATATGACAACATAATTAATGACTTGCCAATATATAATTAATGATTATTATTATTATTATTATTTATTTTAAACAAATCTCTGCCATAAGTTATTATATTCAAATATATAAAAAAACGAATCTCTGCGCCGGGGTATAAATCTAGCGCCATTACAAAATATTATATAATGTCAAATGAATTCGGAAGTTTGTAATCGATTATTCTAAAAAGAACAAACATGAAATAAGAAAAAAAAATATCGAACGCATTAGTCTAAGGGTTATGTGATGCGTTAAAAATTTCATGGGTATATGACCGGGTATATAGTTCGGGTATTTGGGTACGTGGTTTCGGGTAATTGGGTCGGGTATCACCTAATCCCAGGCCCGACCCAAACCCACAATTTTTTTTTAAACTAATCCCAAACCTGATACAATACATGTCGGGTTACAAAAAATAGTTGTTTTTTTTCTCCGTTTTTTATATAGCACTATGGTACTCGTTGGAAAGATAATAAAACGCTCGTTAATTTGGTGTAATTTTTTTCATTAAAAAATCTCGTATATAAAAGATATTAACGTTTAAAAGTTATGGGAGGAAACATGAGAGAGAAAATAATAAATGTTTAATATTTACATCTAGTAGATAAGGTATTTAATAGATTAGGTTAAACCATATCTATTCTTTTTTTTTTAATTGGTCTAGAGTTGCCACATCACACCCTATGTGACATCTCTCAAAGGAGAGATTTCATAATATTATGACATGTAGGATTATTAGCTTTGCAATATATATATATATATATATATATATTGGGAAAGATATTCTACAAATTATTTTTTGGTAACAACTGTGAGAAGTAAAGAAGAATATTTTTTTTTTTATTTTTTTTTCGAAATTTTTTTTCCCATATTGTTAAACATGTATTATAGTATTGAAACTAAAAAAAAATTTGGTGTATAGTAATTACGTGTAGAGTAATTACATAATTATTATAGTGTAAACTAATGTATTTACTTTAATGATTTAATTACACTAAAAAAAATTTAAATTTTTTTTATTATTCATCTAGAAAGTATGCTTAAGCACATGGGAAAAAAAATTTTAAAAATAATAATTTTTTTATTCCCTTTGATTCTTACAATTCTTACCGAAAAACACTTAGTATTTGATCTTTACTCATATTATATTATTATATTATATATACACACACAGAGGGTTAGGATCAATACCAAATAATATTTTTTTAAGGTGAGATCAATTGTGTTCCATTGATCTTAGGGAAGGGGCGCATGTAGTTTTTTTTTCTTTTTTTTTTTCACTTAACTGATTTTAAACAATCTTGCACTGTCACATCATTTCATTAATTAATTCACTGAAATATTTTTTTTGGAAGCATCACTCCACTGATTCTTTTTTTTAATTTAAATACAAATATAACTTTTTTTTAAATTCACACGGTTTTCTAAATTTTATTATCAAACCATCAGCACAATTTAATTTCCCATAACCATCTCCATCCAAAATGGTCAAAAATATTTATTTCCATTAAAATGGGTCTCATCTAACCGTCAGATGAACTTTAATTTTACATGCAATACGGTTGGATCTTTTAGTATATAAACCACCATACGACGGTAGTGAAAACACAATTCAAATCAACACAACATCAAGAACACCCACACCCACACCCTTCAAAATGACATGTTGGATAGAAAATGTAAAAATCGCCCTGGTTGTGTGCGTCAAAGACGCACAAAACGACTCATCCTTGTAACGTTAACACCACCAAGGCTCAGGTGGCAGGGACACACGATTCTGGGACTGTGTTTTGGCTGACTTCAATCAACAGGTAGGCCAAAGTGCCCGCACAATCGAGAGTCTGCAAAGAAAATGGGCCGATCTAAACGTCAAGGGTGATCGGTGGACGACATTGTACGAGTGCACAATGAGCCGCCACCCGGGCATTGGGGCGTAGATTGTTGTGGAGATGGCCCAGGCGACCTATGCGGGTCGTTACTGCGACACAATTGACCATGTCCAGGCGTGGCACCTCATGCGTCAGCTTTAAGCTTTATTTTTTTATGTATTTTTATTAATGTTTAATATTTAATGAATTATGTTTATGTTTTTGTTATTTAATTTTGTTTTAATTTATTTTTATTATTTTTAAAACACACGGTTTAAATTATAAAAAAAAACCATAACAAAAAAGTGAAAAAACACACGGTTATAATAAAAAATTGAATTATATTAATTCAAAAATAAAATAAAAACGGTTACCAGCATGGTAAACAGAACCAGCAAAACGGTTCACGGGACCAGTACCAGCATGGGTGACGGTGTTGTTACCGTACTGGTAGTGGGTACCTGTGACCAATTCGGGTGGCGCCCCGTCCCCTTAAATTTAAAGCGTTGGAGATTAGTTTGTTGAAAAAATAAATATTAAATTAGAGCAAAGACATAAAAGAAAAATCACATTTATTGATTTTCTCTCTCCACATGTAAGACGCATGTCAATTTCTCCTATCATTTAAAAGTATATCACTTTTTCATATCATATTCTTTTTAAAAAAAAAAATCACCATATTAACGAAAGTTTTTTTTATCTTTAACATGAGTACCACATTGCTACATTAAAATTCAAAAAGAATAAAAAAATCCATGTTAACTGAAGTTTTTTCTTTATTATGTCTTCTACTCGTTCATTGTGTTATAGTATGCACGTGTGTGTTACAAATATGTTCATTGTTTTTTAAGCATAGACGTGATTTAATTTTATTTATTGTGTTTTTAGTATGCTTTCCATTATGTTTTACGCTGTTCATTGTGTTTTACACATCTGGGTTTTGCGTTTCTGGTGTATATTGTGTTTTATCATGTTGTCCTTCTGTTTTAGTCTACTATCCATTGTGTTTTATTTTGTTGTTCATTGTGTTTTTAATACGTCATTCATTGTTGTAACGCCCCAAAATTCCTAATACAAATTTAGTACTAATACGAATGATGTGGTTTTTATGTAAGCCAACAAATTATGGATATCCTGAATTTCTTAAGTTAGGAATGAATTCCGGTACATCGTCTACTCAAAATAATAGAAAACACATCACACGAAACTAACTAAGTTGGTGTTTTTAATTCATGACAATGTGGGAAACCAACTTGGAGGGCTAATTGTGAAATTATGCTGAAGATGAAGTGAGGGGGGTTAATATGTAACAAAGGTGGAAGATCACACATACCACTGATCGACTTCCACACCTTCAAAACACACACATATACTCTCATCTTCACATACAAGACCGATTCAGCCCCAAATCAAAGGTTCCCACAAGTGCATGAGCAATTTCTTGATCATCTAGAGTTCTAATCAATATAAGGTAACCTTGTAACTCTTTTATTTTGAGAAAAACCCATGTACATAAAAGATGGTGATTTAGGGTTCTTAACAAAACACGAATATGATGATGTCTGAGGATCTCCTTGTGATTAGGAACCTAAAATATGCCATAAACGCCATGATGTGGTTGCATAATTCTGCATAATTAGCTATTGTGAAAGCAACATAAATGTACTAGAGACCAAGTTATACATGTGTTGATGATCAATTAAGCCTATGGTAAAATCCATGTAATCTAGAAGGCTTAGAAAACTAATCGTAAAATTGTGCACATAAGGTGCTCGATGATATGCTTGAAAGAAAATTTAGTCACTTAGAAACTTGTTTAAGCGATTAAAACTTGCATGCTTTCAAATATGCCTAATCTAATCATATGTAGGATCCATGTGGTCCTTAGGTCCTATAGATAACATTGGATAAATCACGCCTACCAAGTGTTTGATAAAATGTGTCAATGAAACTCGATTTCACATGGGAATGGATAATTTGATGACACTTGTATGTTGGTAAAACACAACCGAAATGCGTATAGACAAGTAAAGATTAGGTTCTAACAACCTAAGTGATCATTCACCTCATAGGTGCGAATTCAAGAGACTTGGGTAGCCAAGGAGTCTGGGAATGAGGTAAAGAGGAATCACGCATAAGGTAAGTCACTCGATGGCTTGAATCTTAATATATTCCTAGTACATTCATATGCTTAGTTATAACTTTCCATATACATTTGGGATCTAGACTTTGGAGTGTCATAAAAGAAGGTTAAACGAGATTCATAATTCATAGAAAACTGCCTTAGATGAAGGTTGTCAATATCCCAAATTAGGCTAACGGGTCAATTGGGTAAAACACTAGTTAGTTAAGGACCTAAGCTAAGGGTCAACATTAAGCCGATATCAATTTTGTTAATTGCTTGAGTATATTCGTAGACCCATGTTATCAATCTCAAGCTAGACTATAAGCAAAAAGGGGCGTGAACTAAGGTAAGTCATAATTATGACTTTATACATATACGCAAATTTTGAAGAAGATACCATTGTATATATATTGAGATACTATGAGTTCTAGTGTTGTAAAGTGTGTATCTGTAACACCCTAGGCATATCCCACATCTCCCGTTGACAGGAGAGATCTTGGTTCATAAGTAATGTCCTGCCTCATAAATCACCAACACGTTTTGGGCTTAGTTGGTTGTGGAGCACATGAAAACTCCACAGTTAAGCGTGCTCAGTTGGGAGTAGTAATAAGATGGTTGACCTCGTGGGAAGTTTTCACTTGGGCAACCAAAAACAAATCCGTGAGCTTCTAGTGGGCAAAACGGACAATATTGGATGATATTAGAGGCGGGGTGTTACATAGAGTCTCAAGAGACTCGTGATAGCAGACACAAAAAATGGTGTATAGCTCGTGATGTGCCATCATTTATACATGTTTTATACATGTATTTCCCATTCTTTTTTTTATGTATTTGTGCCTTTATCTTTGCAAAACGGAGCTAAATCGTCCCTTTGAATTAATTGCAGGTATTTGGAGGCAAGCAGGTAAAAAGGAGCGGAAACTGGCACAATGGGAAGGAATTTGAAGACTTTGAATACTGTTGCAGAGTGTACACGGCCATGCTCCTGCCCAAAGCCAACCAGTCAACATTTCCAGCCATCTAGATGAGAAAGTCAATGTGCACGGGCGTGCACACCTTAGTGCATGGCTGTGCTTGTTGATACGTGTAACATCGCGAATTTTTTTTCCCCAAATTTTAGATTAGTAAAATCACCACTTTACCTATATTATACAATCTTTGTACAAATATAATAACCTTTGTCTAATTTTTTTTATTTTTATTTATCTCAAAAAAAATTATATAATAATAATAATAAATCAGATATTTTTTTAGTTTAGTTAAAAATTTATAAAGTTATACAAGAACTTATCATGATATTTCTAAACCAAACAAGCCAAACAAAACCTAACCCATAACTATAACCACTCCTAAGCCCATTTCCTGTTCAGCCCAATACACCAAAACCCGACCCAAGTGAAAAAAAAATTTGTTCCCTCCTATACTCGACACACCAAGAACCCTCTTTGACCACCCATAAGTTTTGATTTTGACCATGTAATTAACGAAATTTTGGAAACAAGGATCAAATTAATTGGCCGCACTTGACCGACAGATCTATACGCGTCAAATCAACACATAATTATCGCGTTTACAGCTCAAATCTTTCCAAATTGGATCAATTCTCATGCGTTTTGGTCAAACCATAATAACTCTCCAAATCAAGCTTAAAACTATAAATTTAATCCTCCCTTGCTCTCTGAAAACGCCGAAAACAAGAGCCCCACCCTCAATCGTGTCTGTTTCTCGCTATAGTTCGCTAATCGAGCTCTTTTTGACTTTCTCGTTGACTATCTAAATCAGGCTTTAAACCTTCTGTAAGTATGATTATTATCATTGGTTTTGTTTGTTTCAAGTCAGGGATCAAAAACCCTATAATCATTCCGTCTATAATCGAGTTAATTCGATTGAAAAAAAAAACTAGGGTTCTTAACTTATATTTGGGGAAGATGGCACAATTCTGATTGTGTTTAAAACGTTTTCGAATCAAAATAAAACAACCATCTGATGTAGATCAGATGGTTGGTCTCTCATGTTAAGTTAATTCTGAAATCGTGGTAGTCGTGGGTTCGAATCATGGCACAAACATTTTTCTTTCTTTTTATAAATGAAATCATGTTATCACTTTAACACATTATATCATAAACAAATCTGTTTAAAACTCGTTCTCAGGGTCCAGACCAACTGTTCTGGGCTTGTTATTTAAAGCTTTGACTCGGCCAAGGACTCGGGTTCGAGTCCCGGCACAAACAAACATTTTTTTTTAGTTTTTCGTTTATACTTACATTTTAGATATTCTTTTAAAAATAATTTTTAAATACTAAAAGTGACTTAAAAATTTAATAAAAATTATTTTATGTTAGTCTCATGACAAAGTTTATTATACAATTTTTAGATTTTCAAAAATCATTTACTTAATATATATTATAAATATTACAAGTTTATTCATTTGTAATATTAAAATTCTATAAAAATATCTAAACGACTTTATAAAATTCCACAAAAAATATTTTAAACTTGTAGATCAATAAGTATTTTAGAAATAAATTTTTATTCCATAAAACCGTTTAATTAATATTTTTAATTAATTTTTGTTGTTTTAATCATAAATAAATTCATTTTTCAACATTTTGATACCAAAATTTTACATAAATTATTTTTGTTCATTTAGAAAAGAAATATAAATTTTAATTTGAAAATTCTTTAATTTTAATATTTTTAGATATTAAAATTATATTTTGGCAAATAGGAATAAATATACTAAATATTCAATTTTTGAGAAAATAATTTTATAAAAATTATTTTCATATTTAAAATCTTATAATATGACCATCCTTAATCAAAAATCTACAAATAGCCTTTTATTTAATTATTTTCCAAATTTCCTTTAATTATTAACTATTTGTCTAATTAACAATTAAACAAATACTTATCCCCAAATTAGGAGCCCTAGAAATACTTGTAGACTAGAAAGAGTTAGACTTATTTATTAATTTAAACATAGGGTATTACTTGGCAACGTTGGACTACACTTATTCGATCTATTTCACAAGACTTAACACTTTGCTAAGGTGAGTTTACGTAACCTTGTTTATGCAATTCTTTATACTTGAAACTTTATACTTAAGCAATTCTACATACATGTCTAGTTGTAAACTTTAATGCCTCATGACTTAGACAAAGACTATTAGACTTAAACTTCAACTTACATAATCATTAACCCTGATCAAGCCGACGGTATACAATGATAGATCTATTGGATTGACAACCCCACCTAGATTCGTTGACCATCTTTTATGGGGAGCGCGGGTGATTGTTATCGTTCCAACGTTATATTAAGGTGAACCGTGGATGCGGGATGGACCTAAACTTTTTCGGAGGATTGATTATGTGCATACAATACTTCTTGTTTATTCATGTAGACTTAAACTTACATTAGACATATGAATTGCTAAACTATTATTCTTTTAAAACTTATTACTTGACTTGGCTTATGTATTCTCACCAACTTCTAGTTGACCCCCCCCCCCCCATTTTTCCAAACTCAACAGGAAATACTGATGCTTGAAGTCTAAAGCTAGCATGAAGAGTTATTTGAAGTTTTAAGTTTCGTTTGTTTGTTTGATGTATTAGATTTCATTCAAGACTTTAATGTAATTCAATATTGTAATGAAATAAAGGATTATCTAAACATATGTATTACCATGAGCTACTGAACAATCATTCATACGTGACACCTCGATGTTTCCGCCATCGGTAGGGGTGTTGCAATACGTGCTCCCTAAGACTCCAACAGACCAAGATTGACATGCATTCATGCAAAACTGAATAGCACGGACGTGCCCTTACAATGGCACGGGCGTACAGGGACATATTCTGCTCAAAAGGACTTCCAGTACCAACGGACAGTACCCGACTGTTGAGCAAGAGCATGCCCTTCTTGGAGCACGGGTGTGCACGCCCTGGGACCTCTATAAAAGGAGACCTTCACTCATCATTTTGGCATCCCACTCCACCCGAATCTCTCCTACATTTCTGCTATCCCGGGGTCTTATTAGTGACCTTTGGAGCTTGGGATCACTCCATAAACACTTAGAGAGTGTGAGCTTCGAGAGAAACCACAACAAAATCATCCAAAAACCCTCTAAATCCTCTAGCAACCCTCACCATGTTTTCAAATCAAAACCAGTCTAGTGAGCTTGTTATAATGCCATCTCTTGGCTAGGATTGTAGAGTGTTGCTAGGGTGAAGACTATCTTGGTATGGATTATATAGTTTATTTTTATTATTGAGTGATGTTTTGTGTTCTCATTTAATTCTTTCTACTCTAACTTTGTTTGACAAATTAACTAATCAATCATCTAGTATTTGGTCTTGTGGGTGTTTTGATAGGAAGTGGATGGACTTATGAGTGTACCCGTGGTGTGTAACAACCCACGCACTTGTAAGGTAACCTAATTCCATGTGTAGTGATTGGCCCATTTGTGTTTGGAAACACTCACACTTTGTGGCTTAATCCTCTACTATCAAAATCTCACATAGGGTCGGTATGGTCTTTATACTTGGTTCTAGTGATAGGCCAAAACTTGGTTATGCGACTTAGCTTCATGGTCTATGTGTTAACTTTGGCGCAAACCAAGAATTGGTGAATCCATGTTGGAAGCGGACGGTCTATATTCTCATCCATTACTATATTGCCGCACAATTAGTAATAGGCCAATTATCACTTTTTGAAAAGTTAATTACTTCAAGTAGGGGATGAGCGTGAGCGGGACAACCACAAATCCTTTAGGATGTTAAGTGGTAGCTTTGTTCGGCCATGCTCCGACTGCCGACAAGTTATTCATAAAAGTTTTGAGTCGTTAGATGTCTATATCGCAACATTGGGAGGTAGGTTATTCAGGGTTGGACATGTACAATTTTGGGTGATCCGCCCCTCGCTGTTGAGTGGTGAGCTTACCGGGGTAGAGAGACCCTCACTAATAAATGAGAACACAAATCATTTTTATCGTTATGCGGTAATGCGCATCTTGAACACATCACTCAATTGAACGTATACTGTTAATCCGTACCAAGACAAGTTCGATCCCTAAGCAACACTTTTATTTGGACATTGGTTTTCTTTTTGTTTACTTTCATTATATCTCACTTTTATTTATCTTTAGTTTTACTTTAGCAACTTAAAGCTGAGTAGGGAAAGTCATGTCTTAGGGTTCGATACTCGGTATTTGCTTGGGTCTATACTATACTCTATAGGTACAGTTGCCTATTATGTGGGTTTAGAACGTTTAGCATTTATCGTTTTATTTTATAAATTTAAAATTTGACATTTCCAAATAAAAAATTTAATGATTCAAAAAGAAACTCAATTTTTTTTAGATTCGGAAAAAAATGATAAACAGTACAAGGACTAGAATTGACAACTTGAAGAAAGATGAGGGTAACGGTTGTCACATGAGCTAAGCTGAATTCAGATGATGACAAGACACTACCTAGACCAGACTCCTAACTATGCCTAATAAGCTTCTATGGTTATGGAACTGATTTGGAACCGGGATCTTAAAATACTAAACATCAAGAATAAACTAGACACCCTTGACCCTTCTCAAGGGGAAACCCTAGAATATTGTTGTGCTGTTAAACTACCGGTTGGAGTACAAACCCTCACAGGTTATCTAACTCTTATGATCGAGTACCCGTTAGACAATCTACCTCACAACGCGAAAGCCTCACTACAGTAGGTGTAAGGGGTAATTATTGAAGCCTAAATCTTTTTTTTTTGAACGGCCAACGAATCAATTCCGAGCACTCTCGGGCACCCTTTTGGCGAATCAGGTACTCGAGAGTACCCGGGCCACCAATTGCCACCAATTCCCGGGAAAACCCGACCACTCACCCGCCCGAAGGCACGACGGTGAAATAGTCGGTAAAACCGGTTGGGATCAGGACTCGAACCCAAGACAATGGCCGGGTCATCCCTCATTTCCCATCCACCAATTTCCTCCAAATGTAGCTAGTGGGAATTGAACCCAAGACTCCCATAGGAAAATTTAGGCCCTCAACCAACTAGGCTACAAGTGTTGGACATTGAAGCCTAGATCTAACTTGATATGTAGGAGTTGAAAGGGAAACTAGGCAAATCTTCTCACAAAGCCTCTAACCTAGCAATTTAACAACCTAGACATACCTACAAGCCGTCACCTCACAGCTATTGATCTTAGAAGAATACCTAAAAATCTTCTAACCACCAAATATCACTCCTATGGTAAACTCGTTACTATTGACCACAAACTAGTTGCTACACAAAGTTTGCAACCTAACTAGCACTCATACATGAAAGGCATTCACAAAAGTGCAAGTGGAGTGAATAAGTGACAATCAAAAAAATATACGCACATACACCAGATCTAGAGAAATCAAAATCTTTACTGAATCATAAATCCAAAACAAGTTCCAAAAACCATAGAAAACGCAAATCAAAAATAGTTATTTGTCTTAGTCTAGGTAGCTATAAGAGTTTTAGCCACAAAACATCATCAAAACAGAAATCAAAAGGTTCATAATATCAATCAACATGAGTTTGAATGAGAAAAACTAAGAAACGACTAAACCGAATGATGAACACCCAAGGAAGTCGATCCTCTAGCTTCAAATTTCGAACCTTGCCCTCTCCTTGCCTTGGAATCACCTTGAGCGGCTCCTTTTTCATCCAAAAGTGCAGAATGAAGCATAATATGATGATTAGGATTTTTAAATTCGACTTAGGCTTGAAAAAACACTATTTTGGGCTTCCTGATGGCCTTCGTGTTGTAACATCGCGAATTTCCCCTAATTTTTAATTTTTTTTTGATAAAAAGAATGTATTGTTTTAAACAATATATGTTTTAAATACCTTAAACTAATAATTATTTGTATCTCGACACTTTTGTACGTTTTAAAAATATTTCGAGTCACTTTCGGGCTTATATAATCATATTATGAATTTAGAATAATATAGTTTTAGGGAAATAATTGCCAAAAAAAAGATTTGTGTGGACCGGGACTCGAACCCGCTTCCACAGCCAACCAACACACAGTGACAACCAACTGAGCCAACTATCGTCTTGTGTAGTATTTCAGAAGAAAATAAACTTAACACATTCCTTAAATTGATTAGTCAAAGTCTTAGTCAAACAGTCAAAGTCTTAGTCAAATAGTCAATTCATCATAAAACATTACTTTATGGTGTTGACCAATTTTAATGGCTAATTGACTCCAAAACTAGTATAAAAACCCACCTGTGACCATTATACTTTGCACCTCTAAATCGATTGTTTCAATCCGATCAAACTTTCCCTCATACCTTTCTTCTATAGTCTATTACTTCTACAATTGAAGCTTTGATTATAAGCTCTTGTAATTGGCAACTTTGGGGCTACACATATTCTATTTCTCGAGACTTAATACTTTGCTAAGGTGAGTTTACGTAACCATGTTTATGCAATTCTTCATACTTGCAACATTATACTTAAGCAATTCTACATGCATGTCTAGTTGTAAACTTTAATGCCTCATGATTTAGACAACAACAACAGTTTCAACGAGTTTCAACATTACATAATCATTAGCTATGGCCAAGCCGGCGATACTCAATAATAGATCTATTGGATTGACAACCCCACCCGGATACGTGTACCTCCTACATAGGTAGCGTGGTAATTGTTATCGTTCCAACATATTATTTAGGTGAACCGTGGATGACGGGATGGACCTAAACTAGTCGGAGGTTTGATTATGTCGATTCAACATTTCATGTTTATTCATGTAGACTTAAACTTACGATAGACATATGAATTGCTAAACTTTTATTCTTAAACTTAATTGCTTGACATGGCTTATGTATTCTCACCAACTTCTAGTTGACCCCACCATTTTTACAACTCAACAGGAAATAATGATGATTGAAGTCTAGAGAGTTAGCATGAGAAGACACATTGAAGTTTATGCTTATTTGGTTATTTGATGTATTAGATTTCCATTCAAAACTTATTATGTATTTCAATTTTGGATATTTGCACTTTAAAATAATTTCAATTAAAACTTGATTACCATGTGCTACTGTATACTCATTCTTACGTGACACCTCGATGTTTCCGCCATCGGTTGGGGTGTTACACGTGTCACGCGACGGGATGCTGGGTAAGTGGTCGCGTGACACGAAGCACTTAAAACTAACGGGGCATGTAAAGGTAATTAGTTCAACTTGGCAGGGGTAGAATGGAAATTTTGCTGAATCTGGAGAGCTTCGTGTCACGCGACGGAATGCTAGGAAGGCGGTCGCGTGACACGAAGGGGTAATTTTTGCAAAATTATTTATTTTTATCTTCTCTTTTCAATGGTGACTCATCCGGGATCTCGTAAAGCACCGCTTACGCATAAATTTTCCTCTTTTGCCATCCGGATTCCTGCAACACATAAAATACAAAATATAAACTGAAAATATATATAAACGACACACACTTACTCGATAACGACGCAAAATATGTACAAATAACCGATTTATTTTGCAATACATCAATGTGTGTATTCTTGAGAGAGTGAAGTCTTTGGCAAAGGAGGCATGAGTTCCTTTATATTGGGGTTACATGATATACGTTAATTTATACATAAGAAAGTCCCCGTTTAACTCCCATTTATATACGTTTTTTACCTTATACACGAGGATTGGTACTTACTTGGGTATCTTTATGAATACAGATCTTAAACGATGTCCCGGAAACAAACCTGAAGAAAAACGAAGGTTTCTGCGCAAGAATAGAGTTCTGGTCAATTTGAACGACCGTTCGGTCTATGTGAACGGCCGTTCACTTAGCCAGATATTTTGTGCAACATTCTAGAAGCCTACGTCACTGCACTTGAAGACTTTTCTGCCCACTTGTCATGTGAACGGTCGTTCAATTAAAGTGAATGGCCGTTCACTTTGGTCAGACCCTGTTTAGATCATTGGGTATTTTTTAGACGATCCTTGGGCGATTTATGGACCTGTGAAGCTGCTGAGAAGCCGTATAACAAGCTCAGGAGGCGATCGGGATCAACTATTATCATCCAATCCATCACATTAGGCATTTTATGGTTTGATCCTTAAACTTCTATCTTGTTCAAATCAGTTTGTTTCAGCTTAAATATGATGTTCATGTATTGTATTTGTAAACCTACGGTAAAAACAATAGTATCTAGTAGTTAGGACAATCGTTTGTATGTTTAATCATGTTTTCTATGATTTTGGCGTTTTTCATGTTTGAATCTTGATGATCATATTGCAACCATGTTTCATTGTTGTTGGATTTCTGATTATGTTTTTATGAATTTGATGATTATCGTTTTGTGTTAGTCAGATACATGTTGAAAAACCGTCTGGTTAATCGATCGGTAGTAGACTAGTTAACTTATTAATGTGTTTACACCATGAAACTGGAAACGGGTATTGGTTTGGTTAAAGTCAGTCGAATAATGATTAGAAATGCTTATCAGCACGTAAAAAGGTTTAAAAAGCTTAATGGTGTTGTTATTGATCTTAGCAGATTTGTGTTCAAAGTTGGTAAAATGGAATAGTTTGCGATATGCTCTACTTTATGCTAGTCTAGGTGGTCATATTGTGTATTCGATATTGTTTTCCTTGATTAGTGAAGTTAGAAAACTCTTAACAGATTACTAACTTATCTTTAGAAGATTCGCATGAGATTATATCAACTGCTCGCTAATGAACAATTTGAGGCGGTTAACATGTGTTATCGTGTTAGCTTTCATTATAGCTGTCATGTTAGGATTCCCAAAAGGGATACTAATTGTCTGAAAATGGGAATGTTGATCTCACGCCTGTTTAACATATGTTATGTAGTTGACATGCTAGGATTGTTATTATAGTGTCTTTATATATTGTATTTGGAGTCTTACTTATGTTATTTAGTGTTTTAGAATTAATCTAGTTTAAACAACTTCAAAACTATCTTTTACTGGTAAATCGAGGATAGAGTTTAACGATAGCGGGCATCCTGGAGGTGATGGACTTGAGATCATCATGGCGGATAGAGGTCCCAGTGAATGAGGCTCCGGTGGATCCGTCTGACCACGAAGGGTCAAAGGCGGATAGTGAGATCATCATGGCGGATGATGATACCCCGCTTAACGATAGCGGGCATCCTGGAGGTGATGGACTTGAGTCGAGTATCGTCCAACCACCAGTCGTGGCAGAGCACTTTGAAATCAAATCTAGTATTGCTAATATGATACAAAACTCGGTGCAGTTCGGTGGACTGGAGCATGAGAATCTAGGCCGGCACATTGCTGTTTTCCTTGAGGTGTTAGCAACCTTTAGGATGACGGGTATCTCAGACGATGCTATTTGTTTAAGACTCTTCCCATTTTCATTGCGGGATAGAGCCCGGACTTGGCTTCTGTCATAACCCGCAGGATCGATCACCACATGGGCGGAGTTGTCTGAGCAATTCATGCATCAGTACTTTCCTCCGGAGAAAACCCAGTAATTGAGGAACCGCATCATGACCTTTCGATAGGATGACGGGGAATCATTATACACGGCGTGAGATAGATTCAAAGACCTACTCTTGAGTGTCCCACACCACGGTCTTCCGAGAAGGCAGTTGGTGCTAACTTTCTATCAGGGACTTAGGTACGATTCACATGAACGCTTAGTGGTCTATTCTGGGGGAGATCTGGGAACCAAGACCCCGAACGAGGCATGGCAGATCATCGAGAAAGCGTCCTAGAAGTCGAAGTTACGACAGAGTCACAGATCAAGGTCTTCGTCCGCCCGTTCCGGTGTTCATGCTGTGGATAATTACACAACAATTTCTGCACAGATTGAGGCCTTGGCTTCCAGATTCGACAAATCTTAGCAAAATGTATCACAGGTCCAATGTTTGTGTGATCAGTGCAGGGTATCTCACGACGTTGGCTCGTGTGCGCAGGGTGTTATGTATACAGGCCACGAGGAGGTGGACTACGTGGGTAATCAAATCAGACCCCAAAATAACCGCTACAGTAACACATACAATCCGGGTTGGAGAAATCACCCGAACTTTGGGTGGAGATCTGGTTCCTCTAACCAGAACCCGCTCGAATACCAGCAGAGGCTCCTTGCACCACAGCAGTCACATCAGTCCCAAAACCCACATTTCCAATCTTATGGTCAATCATACCCGCCTAGACCCAATTAGTACCAGAACCAGGGCGCTGGGAGTAGTTCTTAGCAGCACACCCAGAAAGGTACATCTAGGCTGGAGGAAATGATGTCACAACTTCTGAACAACTCCACCAGCACTAATCAGATTGTTGAGAAGCTTTACCAGCAGCACGAGGAACGCTTCAGCGCCCAAGAGGGCGAGATGAGGAGTCAGAAAGCATCTATGCAGACCATTGAGAATCAGGTTGGTCAGCTGGCAAAGATGTTATCTAAGAGACCCCAGGGTGGTCTTCCAGGTAAAACTGAGCCAAATCCTAGGGGGCATGTAAATGCCATTATTATGAGGAGTGGTAAAACGATGGGACCTGACACATCAGGCTCACCACCGATCACTGAGACGGTCCAAACTGAGGCTTCAGACGAGGTGCACGCTAGGCGAGTCCCAGGAAGTACAACACAACTCCCAAAGACAGTCACAGAATACACTCCTCTAGTTCCATACCCGGGCAGGCTGAGAAAGCAGAAAGATAAGGCCCAATATGGTAAGTTTCTTGAGTTTGTTAAGCAGCTACACATAAACATACCATTCGTGGAAGCCTTGGCTCAGATGCCTAAGTTTGCCAAGTACTTGAAGGACTTCCTCACCAATAAGCAAAAACTTGAGGACCTGTCCTGCGTACTATTAAATGAGAACTGCTCTGCTATTCTGCAGAATCGACTGGCCATGAAGATGGGAGATCCTGGCAGCTTCACTATCCCTTGTCTGATAAGCAATATGACTGTCAGCAATGCATTGGCAGACTTGGGTGCAAGCATTAACCTTATGCCTTTTAAGGTTTTTGAGAAGTTGGATCTGGGTGAGTCTTCACCCACCAGGATGAGTATTAGACTTGCTGATCGTTCGATCAAGTATCCGCGGGGTTTTGTTGAAAATATGCTTGTCAAGATTAACAAATTTAGTGTTCCATGTGGATTTTGTCATCCTAGATATGGACGAGGACTCAAAAGTGCCTTTGATTCTTGGACGTCCTTTCCTTAACATGGCTAGGACAATTTTTGATGTGGTTGCGGGCCAAATCATCCCCCGAGTTAATGATGGGCATGTGACTTTTGATATTCAGAGGTCGATGCGTCATCCAGAGAGTCAGGATGATACACTATACTATCTTGATATAGTAGACACCTGTGTCAGCTCTCATTTTCAGGGCACGATTGAGGAGGATGTTTCGGACACACATATGTTGTGTGGGGACCTAGATGGCATTATGAAGGAGGGCCATAGAGTTGAGCAGTCGGTCTATCAGATCGGCGATGATGGTTCCCAGGGTCCGGAGCGTTTTGTTGATTTTGAGCGTGAAGAGGAAGAGAAATCGAAACCATCAGTTAAGGATCCACCGTCTTTGGAGCTGAAAGAACTCCCACCGCATCTTGAATATGCATTCTTTGACGAGGAGGGTCGTTTGCCAGTCATTATTACGTCTTCGTTGGCTGCAGAGGAAAAGAGCGAGTTGCTCAAAGTGCTGAAACTTCATAAGAGGGCAATTGCCTGGAAGATCATGGACATCAAGGGAATCAATCCCTCATTATGTACTCATAAAATCTTGATGGAGGATGTCCATAAGCTGTGTGCATAGAACCAAAGGCGTCTGAACCCAAATATGCAGGAAGTTGTAAAATCTGAGGTCACTAAGTTGTTAGATGCAAGATTGATATATCCGATCTCAGATTCTGTGTGGGTTAGTCCTGTACACGTCGTGCCTAAGAAAGGTGGCATGACTGTGGTTAAAACTGATAGGAATGAGCTTATTGTCACACCCTCAAATTTCCACTGCGGAGTTTTACCGCGAGGCGCATGACAGACCAGGATCCAAGTCAACGGTCACAATAAACAACACTATATGAAATACGTAAACTCAAAAACATAGTTTTCATAAGGTGACAACCATAGCGGAAACATTTAAAGAATTTAATCAGCTACAAAACCATGTTCCAAAGTATTCAAGACACTTATTTTAAAACGTGCAACTAAGCCTAGACGCCAATGCAGACCCGTGCGCCTAGTCCAACCGATGCTACCTTAGCAACCTGAGAAAACATGCCAAAAAGACGTCAACATATATAATGCTGGTGAGTTCACAGGTTTGTTCAATATGTTACCAAAATGTTACCAAGTGTTACCATAGTGTTAGCAAAGTGTTACCATGTCCATACTATATCAATGTTACCAAGTACACTAGCTAGGCGTATGTTTTGTTACTACTACGATTGGAAAACCATTACTAGACTGTTACCAATGTTCGGCCCGAGTGTGTTTAGCAATGTTACCAATGTTACCAGTTCGAGACAATATGCACCCGCCCGGCCCTCCAAGCCGTCGAGTGGGGTCTGTCAAACCCAATAGATCTATCCACATCTCCCCCGTTGTGCATCCCCGCACATTCATGGTTTCCTCCTGGACTTTCAAAGATCGTATAGCAACGCAAAGTTAAATCATAGTATGACATATGTTACCAAAATAAGTTTAGCGCATGTTTTCTCCCAAAAAAGTAAAAGCAGTAAAAGTGGGGCCGTGAACTCACCTTAGGTTGTGTTCTTCAGTAATATAAGAAAGCCAAGCCCTTGATAATCCTACTACCGTAGATCTATCAAAATGTTCACATAAGTGTTCTGACTAATAACCATAAGGTTATCTAGTCCCCGATTGTCCAGCTCGTGACCAAGTATGTTTTAAAACGTGTTTTGAATGTTCAACCGACACACTAGACCGACCCGACATCCCGTTGGTGACTCATTACCCTAACTAATCAATTATACATAGATTACACACAAGGTTCAAGCATAAAACACTTAGTTTGCATCAAAAATCTCATTTTTGAATGCATAGGGTCGAACCAGGGTTTTTCAGTTCCACTTTCGCCCCTTTTCTTCCACGTTCGACCCTTTTTGAGTCACCTTCGACCCTTTTAAGACAGATTCGACCACAGTTGTCCAGGTTCGACCCTGGGATTCCACCTTCGACCCCACGACTGGTCGAAGGTGCCCAGGTTCGACCCTGGCAGAGTGTTTTTCCACAAAAAGCTTCAAAAACATCCGAAAACATCCCAAAACATCGTCAATCACAGCAGCCAAGTATGAATAACATATCCCCACAAAACCCCACCAACTTTGCCCAAAACCTGTTCGTTTTAACCCTTTTCCCAAAATGGCAAAAATTATGGAAATGTCACATCATGCATGAAATCTTTACCCAATTTGGAAACTTTTCAAAATCCTTTCTTAATCATCTTATTATGCTCACTTTAATGTGTATATGAAAACCCCAATAGTTTTATTGGTGATACTATCATGCAACAAGCCCTAGATTTATCAAAATCCCCAAATTTGACATAACATCATCATTCACCTAATTGTAACCTTAAACAATCATATACTCACAATAATAGCAGCCCTAGATCATGTTTCTATCATTAATACAGCAGCAAATCATTAAACAACACATAATATCACATAACACATACTTAACATATGTTTATTCAACACATAATATCACATAACACATACTTAACATATGTTTATTGATATGAAACCTATGTTTAATGATAGGGTTTAGGTTTAGAAAAATGTTTAAAAGGTTTTTAATGGTAAATGTAACCTCACGAATTTTCCCATTTATTTTGCATTAAAGTATTTCTCAATCCATGATATAAAGTCTAATTTATTTCTAAGTATTCTTATCTTTATCCGTGCACTCTATTTTTCTAAGTTCCTTTTATCATTGTACTTAAAAAAAATCTTCAATCATGACATATGTCCTATCCTAATTCTATTTATAAAATCGTCATTTTATAAGACGATGTTTTTATTTTCTAATTCAAACTAATAATTTTTTTTATTTCTTATTTAAAGCTAATCATTTTATAAATTCATTTCAAAATAAAGCCTTGAGTCAAGAGTCAAGAGTCAAAGTCTTGACAACATAATTCTTGGAGTCAAAGTCTTAGTCAAACAGTCAAAGTCCTGGTCAAAGTCCTAGCCAAAGTCTTAGTCAAACAGTCAAAGTCTTAGTCAAATAGTCAATTCATCATAAAACCTTACTTTATGGTGTTGACCAATTTTAATGGCTAATTGAATCCAAAACTAGTATAAAAACCCACCTATGACCCATTATACTTGGCACCTCTAAATCGATTGTTTCAATCCGATTAAACTTTCCCTCATACCTTTCTTCTATAGTCTATTACTTCTACAATTGAAGCTTTGATTATAAGCTCTTGTAATTGGCGAATTGGAAGCTTGATATTCTTTCTTTTTCGTTTTTTTTATTATTTCTTCAATTTGGACTAGCTACGTTGTTGAGTCTTTGGGATTCGCCTCGCATACATTCACAACACTTAGAGGATAATTCACCTTAGCCAATGTGAGTTTACGTAACCATGTTTATGCAATTCTTTATACTTGCAACATTATACTTAAGCAATTCTACATACATGTCTAGTTGTAAACTTTAATGCCTCATGATTTAGACAACAACAACAGTTAGACTCGTTTCAACAAGTTTCAACAATACATAATCATTAGCTATGGCCAAGCCGGCGATACTCAATAATAGATCTATTGGATTGACAATCCCACCTAGATTCGTTGACCATCTTTTATGGGGAGCGCGGGTGATTGTTATCGTTCCAACATATTATTAAGGTGAACTGTGGATGACGGGATGGACCTAAACTAGTCGGAGGTTTGATTATGTCGATTCAACATTTCATGTTTATTCATGTAGACTTAAACTTACGATAGACATATGAATTGCTAAACTTTTATACTTAAACTTAATTGCTTGACATGGCTTATGTATTCTCACCAACTTCTAGTTGACCCCCCATTTTTACAACTCAACAGGAAATAATGATGCGTGAAGACTAGAGTGTTAGCATGAGAAGACAAATTGAAGTTTATGCTTATTTGGTTATTTGATGTATTAGAATTCCATTCAAAACTTATTATGTATTTTCAATTTTGGTTATTTTTTTACTTTAAATAAATTTCAAATTAAAACTTGAATACCATGTGCTACTGTATACTCATTCTTACGTGACACCTCGATGTTTCCGCCATCGGTGGTTGGGGTGTTACAGTAAAAACATCCTTAGAATAGATCTGGACATTTAGGATTAGATGAAAACGAATTAAAATGCTTTAAAAAGGGTTTAGGATTAAGAACACACCTTGGATTCTTGATTAAATGTTGTTTGTAGGTTAGATTATGAAAAACGAGAGCAAAAACTCCTTCCCCAGTGATTAAAATCGTTTGAGAGTGTTTGGAGGCGTTTAGGGTTTGTGAAATGGTGAAAATGACAAAGTGTGGTATTTATACTAACTCCACATTCGCCCCTTGTACGGGGTCGAAGGTGCCACCTTCACCCCTTTACAAGGTCGAATGAGCTTGTTCTGAAGTTTGTTCCAGGTTCGCCCATTAACCATGGGTCGTACCAAGACTCAGTTCCAGGTTCGCCCCTTAACCTGGGCTTATGTTTTCCAGGTTTTCCAGTTTGGTCGTTTTAACGCATTTAAACACATTCTAACGTATGATCATGCAATTCTAACACATGTTAAGCACATATAGGCACGTATAATCATGTTCACACCTTGTAGCACGTATTATCATGTTATGTTACACGTGTGTTAATAATGTACCTGTCCTACTTGATTCAGTTCATGTAATTTCACCAACAACAGGACCTGGTACTAGTGTATTCCCAAAATGACTCCCAATGATCCTCCAGATCATTGAACCCTGGACAATCCTATCATTACCCGACTCAACTAACCTAGTTAAGTCCGTTTATAAATGTTTCTCGCTAAGGTAGACTTATGTTTTTACCAAAATGTTTAAGCCGAAACATGTCGGGTGTCACATCATCCCCACGTTGAAAGAATTGTCGTCCCGGAAATTGCACAACGCCCAAAAATGAAAGAGACAAAAAGAAGGAAACGAAAAGAAAATTTACCGGATGTCACATCATCCCCACGTTGAAAGGAATCTCGCCCCGAGATTCATTCAGCTTCAGCGGTGACATGCCTAGATTCGAATGCACGTTTTGGAGAAAGATGAGGATGCTTAGCTTTCATCTGATCCTCCCGTTCCCACCGAACTCCGGTCCACGATTCGAGTTCCAACGGACCTTAATGATGCGGATTTTACTCGGGGAAGGCTACGAATCTTGTAGTCGAGAATCTCAACAGGTTCTTCCACAATGCGAAAACGATCATCAACCTTGATCTCTTCCAGTGGTACAATAAGAGATTCATCAGCCAAACACTTCTTCAAGTTAGACACATGGAAGACATTGTGAACACTACCGAGCTCCGTCGGTAAGTCAAGTCTGTATGCCACCGGTCCAATCCGTTCCAGGATTGCAAATGGTCCGACATAACGAGGGTTAAGCTTGCCACGCATTCCAAAGCGTATGACGCCCTTCCATGGTGAAACTTTCAGAAGTACCCTGTCCCCAACCTGGAACTCCAAACGTTTGCGACGGCGATCGGCATAGCTCTTCTGACGATCCCGCGCGGCTGCCAAACGTTTACGAATTTGTACGTACCCTCATGTAAGGACAGGATAGGCGCAGAACAAAGTTTAAGTTTCAGCATCTGGAATGCCGATTCTTGTGGTTCACCCCAGTCGAACTTTCGGTCCTTCTGGGTAAGAGTGGTGAGGGTTTAGCGATCTTCGAAATTCCCTCAATGAAACGACGATAGTACCCGCAAGACCTAGGAATTGCCGCACCTCAGATGGCGTCTTTGGTGCTTCCCAGTCTTTAATAGCTTCAATCTTAGCCGGATCGACATGAATTCCCAGTTCATTAACCACATGCCCTAGGAATTGAACTTCGCGTAACCAAAAATCCACACTTTAAGAACTTAGCATACAACTGCTCCCGTCTCAAAAGTTCCAAGACCAACTGCAAGTGTTCCTCATGGCCCGTCTTATTCTTAGAATAAACCAGAATGTCATCAATAACACGATGATGAATTTATCAACGTAAGGCTTGTAAACGCGGTTCATCAAGTCCATGAAGACCGCCAGTGCGTTAGTGAGACCAAAAGGCATGACCATGAACACCGCCGGTGCGTTAGATCATTGGGTATTTTTGGGACGATCCTTTGGCAATTTCTGGACCTGTGAAGCTGCTGAGAAGCCGTATAACAAGCTCGGGAGGCGATTGGGATCAACTATCATCATCCAATCCATCACATTAGGCATTTTATGGTTTGATCCTTAAACTTATATCTTGTTCAAATCAGTTTGTTTCAGCTTAAATATGATGTTTATGTATTGTATTTGTAAACCTATGGGTAAAAACAATAGTATCTAGTAGTTAGAACAATCGTTTGTATGTTTAATCATGTTTTGTATGATTTTGGCATTTTTCATGTTTGAATCTGGATGATCATATTGCAAACCATGTTTCATTGTTGTTGGATTTCTAATTACGTTTGTATGACTTTGATGATTATCGTTTTGTGTTAGTCAGATACATGTTGAAAAACCGTCTGGTTAATCGATCGGTAGTAGACTAGTTAACTTGTTAATGTGTTTACACCATGAAACTGGAAACGGGTATTGGTTTGGTTAAAGTCAGTCGAATAATGATTAGAAATGCTTATCAGCACGTAAAAAGGTTTAAAAAGCTTAATGGTGTTTTTACTGATCTTTGACACGGTTGTTGATCTTTGTGAGTTATTTTGGTGAAAATAGCGATCTTAGTAGATTTGTGTTCAAAGTTGGTAAAATGGAATAATTTGCGATATGCTCTACTTTATGCTAGTCTAGGTGGTCATATTGTGTATTCGGTATTGCTTTCCTTGATTAGTGAGGTTAGAAAACTCTTAACAGATTACTAACTTATCTTTAGAAGATTCGCATGAGATTATATCAGCTGCTCGCTAATGAACAATTTGAGGTGGTTAACATGTGTTATCGTGTTAGCTTTCAGTATAGTTGTCATGTTAGAATTCCCGAAAGGGATACTAATTGTCTGAAAATGGGAATGTTGATCTCACGCCTGTTTAACATATGTTATGTAGTTTGACCATGCTAGGATTGTTATTATAATGTCTTTATATATATATATATATATATATATATATATAGTATTTGGAGTCTTACTTATGTTATTTAGTGTTTTAGAATTAATCTTGTTTAAACAGCTTCAAAACTATCTTTTACTGGTAAATCGGGGATAGAGTTTAAGTACTATTGCATCCGCTCGCGTCCATGGATTGATATCTGGTTTTTATCTGAGCTTACTATATATATATGTCAGGGTACACTTGCCTTTTTGTGTGTGTTTTAATGTTAAGGTCTAAAGCATTTTTATAAATATTAAAACCAAACGTGTGTTTATTCAGTGTAAAATTATGTGTATATCCGCACACGTCATTACATGAGCCGGTTACCATTTACCCGTAACCACGACTATGGGCTTGGGCCCGGGATTTGGGCTTGCCTTCCTTTTGGCCCAATTAGTTAGTAAAGTATTGAACTGAATATAATAAATGCAGGAGAGAGAAAAGTGCACTGCCCCTGCCATTGGTCCATGTGGCGCGTTGCTAGTGGTTGTAGGCGGATCTTTCTCTGTATGCGTCAGACTGTGTCAGGCGGCGTCAGTCTGCCACTCTGCTCCTTCTGGAAGATCGTCTGAAATGACACCTGACACTAGGGGGAACAGTACATCAAGTGGGGATAAGGGGGGCTGCACCTTCCATGCTGGCGCGCAGACTTGGTGGGTCAGCCCTGACACACGTCAGGCTGTGATTGGTTAACAATTGGTAGACTTAAATGGGTCTGATTAGATAGCGCCACTGTTTGTAAATTTTTGAATTTTGATGTAAGTATTAAGGCCTTTAGCGCCTCTTTTGAATGGAATGAATATTTCTTCTATCTTTTTTTTTTTTTTGCGCACCTTTCTTCCTTATAATTGAGTGCCTGTTGGAATGTTGTCTTTAACCTAGACTTTTTTGTCATAAGTATATAGTCCGGCGCTGGGCGTTTAGAGACCCTGCACCTTGAAAACTAATGCGCTAAGTAGTGACCACAATAGATAGGTAGAGAAATACTTTAATTGAAAATTAAATGAGATAGGCGTGTGTAGCCCATACTTGTACAAAGAAATTTTAAATAAAACAAGTACGAAGTTATGCGGCGTTCTAAAGATCGCGGGATAGGCGTGCCATCTAGCTTTCCAAATGCATAGGCGCCCTTTCCCAAGAGGAATTTACCCTCCTCCATTCCGAATGAACATTTGTCGGGGTTTAGCTTCATGTGCATCTTGCGCAGCTGATCAAATGTTTTTTTGTATGTCCCCCCAACATAATGCTCCCCTTCCTTGCTTTTTATGACTAAGTTATCGACGTACACTTCTAGGCGCACGCCGATTTTGCTCATGAAGGCGATGTCCATCAGGCGCTGGTATGTAGCTCCCACGTTTTTTAGTCCGAAGGGTATTTTTTGTGTAACAAAAAGTACCTATGTATGTGCGAAAGGCTATTTTGTCTTCGTCTTCCTTCGCCATTTAAATTTGGTGGTAGCCCTTGTATGCGTCCAAGAAGCACTTGAAGCGGTAAGGAGCTAAAGAATCCACCTTTAAATTGATTTATGGGATAACAGTTCTTCGGACACGCCTTGTTTAGATCTTTGTAATCAACGTATAAGCGTCATCCCCCCTGTTGCTTTGCCGACCATGACTGGGTTCGCAACCCAGGTCTGGTACCGGATGGGGCGGAGGATGCCTGCGTTGAGTAGCTCTGAGACTTGTTCATTCATGGCCTTTCTTTTCTTTGGCCCAATCCTGCGCTTCTTTTGTACGACTGGCTCTACCGATTGGTACGTGTTTAACTTGTGTTCCGCGACCTCACGCGGAACTCCGATCATATCCGATGGTTGCCAAGAGAAAACGTCAATGTTCTTGACGAGGAGTTGCTTTAGATGCATACAGATGGTCTCCCGCAGACCAATCATAGCCTGACGCATTTTAGGGTTGACCTGCCAAGTCTGCGCGTCAACAAGGAAGGTACAGCCCCTCGTATCCCCACTTGCTGCACTGTTCCCCGTAGTGTCAGACGTCATTTCAGACGATCTTCCAGAAGGAGCAGGCTGGCAGACTAACGCAGACAGAGAAAGATCCGCCTACAGCCACTAGCAATGCGCCACGTGGACCAATGGTAAGGCGTTCTCTCTCTCTCTCTCTCTCTCTCTCCTGCATTTATTACATTTAGTTCAGTACTAATTTCCTTAGTCCATTACTAACTAATTGGGCCAAAAGGAAGGCAAGTCCATAACCCAGGCCCAAGCCCATCGTAATGGTTATAGGTAAATGGTAACTGGCCCGTGTAACCCCTATATAAAGGAGCTTACATCTCCTTTGCCAAAGACTTCACTCTCTAGAGAATACACACATACTTATCGGGCCAAACACCATTTTTTTGTGTCTGCTATCATGAGTCTCTTGAGACTTTAGGCGGTAATCGCCTTTCACACGGCCCACAGATTATCTACAGGTTTCGGATCTGTGGCGGTGTGAAGCCAAGGATTATATCCTGCAGCAAACACGAGTTATCACCCCTCATACCTCTTGTGAGGTAAGTACTTTACCCATTTGTACTTGTTTCTTCACATACGTATTGCTAGGGGTGTGCATGGGTCGGTTTGGTTCGGTTTTTACCATTAACCATAACCATAACCACTATTTCGGTTATGGGATTTCCTTAACCGTAACCATAACCAAACTTCGGTTATGGTTAATCGGTTATGGTTATTTCGGTTATTAACCATAAACTTCAACTAAAACTAACTTTCGCTAAAGTTTAAAAATTAAAATCGTATGGGTCTACAAAATAAAAAATGGAACCTGCAATGGTGGACTTAGCTTAAGTTTTTTTTTATAACACTAACAAGATTACATTTTTTTTTTTTTGTTAAACTACGAAAAGATATCCTTATTAATAAGATTTTTTTAGACAATAAAAAAACTTATTTAAGCCTAAGTTTAATTCTTTATTAAAATAAAAGTCGTCTACATCAAGATTGTGTTGTTACTAGCACACTTTTATTTTAGTAAAAAACCTCTACACGGTTTAGTGTAAAACATAATACATAGTTTTAAAACTAGAATTCGGTTCGGTTATGGTTAATTGGTTAACCAAAGTTTCAAAACCATGACCATAACCGCTCAGTCGGTTAAAGAAATTTCATAACCATAACCATTGGTTATGTCGGTTATCGGTTAAAATTGATTCGTTTATGTTGGTTATGGTTCGGTTATTGGTTATGGCGGTTAATTTTGCTCACCCCTACGTATTGCATATATACTTCAATCCCGTCTTTTACGCTACGGTTGGATAAAAGCTCGAATCGCCTTATATGTTGGATAAAAGCTGGAATCATTTACTATCCTACACATCACCTCATGTAATTGGTTCATATTGCAGTTGTAACCTTTCCGTATTTTGTTCGATCACAAATCTACAAATCAAGCAAAAAAAAGGCAAACAAAAAACTTCATATGATCCTAAACCTTTTCTACCCAAATTGTGAAATCATGTTTGTAAATAATCATGCTTTTGGCTCAAAACATAAAAGTTTGGATGATTGTAGAGAGAGAGAGAAGCCATGAAAAGTTGTTCTAGACAGATTTGTGCAAAGAGTCAATAATGTCGATGCAATTCTTCATTAATGACTTGGCCTGCTCATTTTTTTCAATCTCCCATTGATGAACAAGCTCCGTTTTAAAACCTACGTCTATTTCTTTGTGTGCTCCTCCTGCTTGAATAAAGTCTTTGTACAATTTGGTCAGTTCCTCAAGACACTCTGAAGCTGCGATGTGAACCTGGAAAAACAAACAACCAAATTAGTATCAAATGACATGTCATGATGATGATGATAGGTGATTCTGATGTATAAAGTGAGCACATAAGAAAGACCGACATACCTGTGCAATCTTTATTATGCATATACAATCAATCACCTTAGGGGACACAGAATAAAACAACTGCAGGCAAAAACCAACTTATAATTAGGCTAACAAACTTGGTCAAAGATGGTTGACAATGAAATTCGATTACCTCTACAACTAATGTTGAAACGTCAACTCCTTGATCCGAATCCTTCAACCCAATATTTATCCTTGAGCATAGTTCTTTGATTGATGTAAAGACCGAAACTTTAACTGTTCACATCAAGTTGATAACAAATAGAGTTTTTAAGTGAAATATTAAAATTTTAACAATAAAATGAAATTAACGCATACCATACCTATCCAAGGAATTGCAGGTGCTAGGGATTCTGAATAAACATGAACCATGTCCTTTTGCCACTTGACAATGTCATTTAATCGAGCAAGAAGGACGCAGGATGTGATGCACTCTATAATCTTATCATGGGGAACAGACGTATCTTCTGTCTCACGTGGCTCTGCATTAAGGATTCGATTAGAGATAATAAATCTCATCATGTTTGAACTATCAATTACATAATATATATATATATATATATATATATATATATATATATGTATGTATATCTGACCTGCTTTATCAGTACCATTCAGTGAAGACGACCCTTGTTTAGAAATGAAGGCGCCATTGCACATTTCAAACAATAATGGAAAGACGACACCAAAGAAGTCTGGATTTTTAAAGGCTTTTAAAACCTAAAAACAATTGTCAACCAAGTTATTTCACAAATCACTCATCACAAGGTTCTTATAACTGATTTCCCCCCTTTTTACCTTGTCTAGACAGCGAAAGGCTGCATCACGAAACAACTTGACTTTCTTATTACATGCTGAAGTTACAACACTCAAGATGTCGTTTTCAATCGCCGGATCAGCAGCTGAAATTGTTGTGTGACAGGATGTACAAAGAGCAGACAATGCTTCCAGTATATCCTCTTTTCCCTGTCAGATATTACCAGGAGTTAGCATAAACCATCTTCTTCTGTAATTTTATTATTATTATTATTATTTATAGGAAGATGTATTGTGTTTGTGGATTTAATAAGTGTGACTATTTTGCCAAAGCTCAATTGATTTGTCCGCATGAGTCTCAAAAAAATCAGAATTGAAATAAAAAGCTGAAGGAGTTACAATCAACTGAGTCTAATAGCAGCAGATATATTGTAAATTTGACGATTCTAAATATACATAGCAGTGACTCTATAGAGACACATGTTATTGATTTTGAGATTCACACGTCTCAGAAGACCAAAGGGTAAAAAGTCAACAAAGTTGCAATAAATTCAGAAACAATTGATGCTAAAACTGTGAAAGAATTACTTATAATTATATTTCTGGTAAAAAAAAAAAAAAAAAAAGTTTGCCATTGAAGTTAAAGATAGACCAACCTCCCAAATACGGCCAGGAACTTCTTTCATAAGAGATGTGAGTAACACTTGATGATAAGAAGAAACAGATTCCTCCAAGACTTCACAAAGCTTTACAACTGCTTTGGCTGCCTACATAAGTCATATAAAGCAATAGAGCATATAATGTAAACCATTTGTCTGTGATGCATTAAATAAACTTGCAAGAAGTGATGATGAATGAGGTTACCTTCCTCTTACTAGCCCAAGATGATGATGCAATTCCCTCGGTTATCAAAGTAACAATTTCACCTATATACAACTGAAGAGTGAGACGTTCACTGGTCATATTTTCTTCCCATAAATCCTCATATAGTCTGGACACATTTTTGTCATCCTCAAATCTGCGTTACAACCACAGAAATAACATATTATTAACATTGTAAAATATATTAAGCTCCAATGTCTGATGGAATAGAGGGCAAACTATTATTCCTTTTATATGGCCATGACTTACGCCCCACTTACGGTGTGCGCATATAATGTATATATGTGTGGCCCTTAGGGGGCAAAAGTAAAGTTGCACTAGTTTTAACGTTATTTTACTAATTTCGTGAAAATAACGTTAAAAACGACGGACGATTAATCATGCATCATGTGGTGGCGTGGATAGCCAAAAGACAAAGGAGTACATGCACTGATCGGGTTTGTCCCGATTGCTAAGTGTTTTGGGCCTTATGTCCAAGGCTTGATACCAAACTACATCGAGCCGGGGGTCTCACTGGAAGCAGCCTCTCTATTCTTAGGGGTAGAGGTAAGGCTGTCTACATCTTACCCTCCTCAAACCCTACCTTAGCTTTGCTATAGGTGGGATTAACTGAGTATGATGATGATGATGATGATGATGATGATGATGATATGGCCATGACTACAAACTCTGTTGTTATGCAAATTATATATGTGTGTGTGTGTGTGCATATATATAATATATCCTTTTAAAAGTTTGAATGCACATGTTTCTCACTCCAGAAAATTGATCATATTTGTCCTAAATATGTAATATCATATTCAATTCAACAAAATGTTGCAATCTATTTAACTCCAATTTTCAGATGGCTGAGATTTTATATGTAAAGGCTTCTTGATATGCGTTTCTGGAAAAATATGTTTTTAGTGTTCAGAGGTAGAGGGGAAAATACGTAACTTCAAACTTTTAGAAAGATATATATGAAATTGCCCAAAACCACAAAATCCGGCTAGAAAAACAACAGAGTAAATCAGTACCATCATGCATAGTAATAAGAAACGCATATCTCCGAAGCTAACCTTGAAAGAAAAATAACTGGAACAACAGTGGCATAATAGCCAGTCAAGATGTCAGAAGAGGTAGATGCATAGCTTTTTAATAAAAAGGCACATGCAATCTGTGAATTTCTATCACCAGTATGCAGAGCAACAGTTTGTTCAATAAGATTATGGACTTGGGAAGGAGCTGCATATTTAATAAGAAAAGCACAAGCATTTGCAAAGGAACGTTTGGATGCTGCACTTCTCTCCTCCTTCACCACCACGAACAGGAGCCTAAGTAGTGTGCCTGTGAATGGTTTAATACTGTCCCCAACTTTCTGAACCAACAGGCTAATAAAGCTTGCAACACCAACCCTGTGCACCATCAAACAAATTCATTTCAGAACACAAGTCACCCAGTCCCAAACTCTAATACAAAAATAAAAATGTTTTATATAGAATCCTTGCAACCCTTAAATGCTTATGTACGAATTTGAAAATCATTCTGGGATTCTGTTTATGAAATTATACGGCCAAAATATAAAACGAAACACAGATGAGTTGATCTAGATGTTAGTAATATGTTGGTCAGACATCAGAACTACCAATTACCTTCTTACAGTAATTTACATAACTGGCTCCAACTTATTGGCACAGCCCACAGGCAGTCTGTTAAATGACTTATGGACAAACGAATGTCCTTCTTAAAGGTGTATAATAGTAATTTCAACATATTATTTTTTCCAACTATAACCCATTGAATAACTCTCAACCCTTACATCCCACCCACCACACCCCCCCCCCCCCCTTTTTATCCAACATTACCCATACAGTTGAGGATATTCTAAGTGTTCTTGAGCAGACAGAGATCAACTGCCAATAAGTTTGAAACCAAGTAAATTGGAAAACTGTATAGAGAATTAACATCCAATTAAGTATATCAATCAAAAAAAGGGAAAAAGGATTTTCAGGTTACGAAAGATCCTAAGCAGTCAATATCGGTGGGATATCGGTGGGATAGCGGTGGGATATCGGTTATCGGACCCTCACCGATATTCGGTGTCAAATATCGGTGGCAAATATCGGTACCGATATTATCGGTGATATTTGCCGATATCCCACCGATATTTTGATTCTCATATATCGGTTATAGCGCCGCATTTCCAGGTTTTGCTTTTTTATAGGCCAAATTACAATAAAAGCCAATAATAATCTTTTTTTGGAATAAGCCCATAAATATTAAGAGCCCAACTACCCAAAAACACTTCCAAAACCCTAAAGTGGATAGATTTGTCTCTCCTTCGTCTTCTACCATTTCGTCTGTGACTACCATCAAATCTGTAAGTGTTATATATTATTATGTTTTAGGTTATATATAGATAACATTTCAAATATTGTCACTTTTGAGTATTGACTTTTGATATTACTATTAGTAATTTAGTATTATATATGACTATGTTTAGGTTTTTATATTATGTTAATATATAAATATTAAAATTCTACATGATATTAAAATTACCGATATCCCGCCGATATCCCACCGCGATAACCTATATATCAAATATCGGCCCTTGACCGATATTCGATTTCCCACCACATTAACTGCTTAGGAAAGATCAGATCGCATAACTTGATATTAAGACACATAGCATAACACATAAAAGCAACTATTATAGAATAACAAAAAAGACATTAGAAATGGGAATGTAGACTATAACTGGGGAGCAGAACTATATGGTTTTGTAAATTCAGAATATAGACATCTATAATTTGGTTTTATTGAAGTTTCATCTAGGATATTGAGATATTCTTGATCATTACTTAAAGAAAGCATACTTAACAAACCACTAGGCAATATATCCAAAAAAGTAACTCATTCATATCTGTGATGTATGGAGCCAAAAGCTATTCGGTGCTTTCAGCATAGATGGAGTGAGGAGAAAATTTAACTAAAATAAGACTTTCTATGGTTGCAAGTAATTATCCAACATGCTTACATATGTTTCAGTATTTATGACAGAAGAACAACGGGTTATACCTAGTATTTAGACCAACACCAGATCGAGCCAACTGAGAAAGACGAGGAATCAACTGTTCTAGTGATTGGTCGTCAACAACCTCTATGCACATGTTAAGAGTTTCCCACAGTGGAGACCCCTTTGCAATTGAAATTCGTAAGCTTTCAAGCTTCTCAGTTTGTATGCCAGCATTTTCTGCATGCCTCTGTTGTGCAAAATGAAGCATAGTGATAATATAATACAAAGAATGGAAGTGTGCGTCTGTGTGAGATAGAGAACAAAAAATGAAAAGCAATAGCCCCTCCCCTCCCCTCCCCCCCCCCCCCCCCCCCCCCCCCCCCTCTTTCCCCCCTTTTCCAGACCTAGCTAGTGGGCAGGATTATGATTATACAAACCTCAACATAATTCAGTCCTTGATCCTCAAGGCTTGATAAACTTTCAAGCATGCAAACAACTAATTCAGATAAATGCGGACGGATTGCAATTCCTGCCCCCTGGAAACATGAACGTAAATTTCAGATAGAATATAGAGAAATGCTGATTAACAATTTACCAGTTGCAAGATTAATAACACTTTAGTTTGTTCACAACAAGAGAGTATAGAAGAAACTAAAAAATAGTTTAGAATAAGATACAAACTTGAACTTCAAATGATATCCCTGCAGTAGTGATATGTTACCTTAGCAAGTTTTGTAACGATTGTAATTGATGCCTTTCGAATATCATCTACTTTACTCATTATTCCATCAGTAAGCAACAAAGGCAAAACAATATCCATTGCTTTTCTTGCATCAGAAATTTCTGTGAGAGAAATGTCACATAGCCTTAATGTTAATGAAGTAACAGCACGGCATAGTCTTTCCCCAGAAGTCCTAACAGTCTCCTTAATGTCATCCATTGCACGAAATGCAGCGGTCCCATATGTTCTTTAGATGCTTACCAACCTACAGTGCATTTGTACAATTGTACAAAATCAGAAAGGTGAATATTTCACTAAGTCAGTGTAATACCAAATTACCAATAATAAAGACTGATGTTTTAACACCCACACATAAATATAAAACCTTGTAATGTTTCAGAGCTAAGAATATGATAAAAAAAATGTGTAAAAAACTTTTGAACAAATTATTAAAACCCACAGGTCTTGAGGAAAAAAAGGCATCAAGTATAAAACCTGATCAAATTTACGCCCTTGAATTAAATCGGCAAGAGCAAGACAGGAAGACTCGCGAGAACGCCAAAGCCTGGATCCACATTGCACTAACAGATCTTCAATGATAAGATCCAAATATTCATCAATAGTTTTTTTGGAGTCCGCAACAAGTGATTTCCAAATATGTGCCATTGCATCCTATAGGTAATTAGATCCAAATAAATAAAAGAGACAACAAGACCATGTTTTACATATGACCAGAAACTTTTGGCTGATGCATATGCAAAACAAAAGATTGAGTTACCATGTTAGGGGAAAGGATCAACACAACAAATTGATACTAAAAGAAGGGATAACATATGAATGCCACCCAAAGCAGGATAGGGTAAGGGCATCTGAATATCAAAACAGAATTACAAACAATTTGGTTTGTTTATGCCAATTACAAACAAAAAGTTGTCATATGATGAAAATGCCCTCAAAAAATTAAAAAAAAAACGTAAATACATTTCAACCTAGACAAATCGATGCATGCATACCTGCACATTTTTGTCAGGGTCATACTGGTAGCGCACAAGCCTTGGAACCAACTGGCGGAGATATGGTTGTAGTGCATCCCCTGCCAGCTTGGCAATCTTAGAGAATCCAAAAGCTGCACCTCTTTTTGAATTCAAAGATGCTTGATGATTGGCCAAATCCATGAACTTATAGACCAGGTCTGGTTGTCCCATCTCATTTGCCAGACTGCATAGCTCCTTGTAAGTACTAAGTTTCCCTCCACTAAGATTTCCCCCAATGGATCCCTCTTGGAATACTTCTGTGTCTTCAGCAAGCTGAAAACCCATATCAAATATACATTAATAAAAAAGGAAGATAAAAGAAAAGGAAAGAAATACTGAATAACTTTCAAGTGTTACCTTCACGGCTCTTTTCCTCTTTCCAGTACCCGTGAGAGTGCCAACTAGTGCGTTTACCAAGTTCTTCTTCATTGAGGCATCACCAAGTTCATAAACAATACTTAGGCCTTGGGATGCCAGTTCTTGTGTGAGTTCATTTTGCTCGCCAATTAGGTGTGAAAATGCTTCCTGCAATAGAAGATGAAGAAAATTGACACCAATATGCAGGCCACATAAATAGCAAGTTTACAAAATAATGAAATATATTGAATAAGATACATGAAAAAATAAATAACTGCTAGTATAGTAACAAAAAAGCACTGGATTTCAAATTTGAGTCTAATAATCTAAAACTGAGAGGTCGTTTCCATAACTTTATCAGCAGACATTTACCCGAATTGACAAACTAACTAATTTAAGGAATTCAAGTGTATAACTAATTCCAGTAACCAGCAACAGGGGAAACCACATTAGCTTGCCAGTAAGAGCATTATAGCAAATTAGCAATAGAAGATACAAGTTGAGGACAAGGTCAAGGCCCAAGTGTAGGAGTTCGTGGAGACGACAGACGTAGAATTAAGGTTAAGGACTTTTAGAAAGTGGTACCATTTTGTTTTAGTGTCTTTCCTTAGGAAAGATTTGTTTTTTTCCTCCAGTGGTGCGTGCATTCTATCACTTGCTTGTGTCTATATTATGTGTTTGTTATCCTTACCTATTTTACGTTTTCCCAGTTTTCACGAATCCATTATCCAAATCATTTGTTTTTATAAAATTTACCACGATGTCACTCTGGAAACCCCGAAAATTGTTTCATGATACAAGAGACTTAGGTTAAAAAAAAGCAGGCATAAGCCGCATTACTATTGAGCACCAGAGTATTTGATCATTATTGATTTCTTGATGCATGTAGGATATCAGAACACATATCCAAATCATCAAGTATTTGATAGTTCGATACATTGGCTCATAACATACCTGGATATCTGGAAGTAATTTCTGAATTGATGGGTGACGGCCGCAATACATTGTCAGTGATACTAACCAGACAGTTCCACTACATCGCTCTTCTTTTTTGGTACTATACAATAGACCATCAAAAAGCTTTTTAGTAATCATATCTCTAGCAACTACATGGTACTCTTCATTTCCTTCAATCCCAACAAATTTAGATGTCGGCTCAGCTGAGGCAATATCCGCCATCAAATAATTTGAAGTCATGGAGAGTGAACTGTAGTCAGTTTTCAGGATCATATCAGTAGTCACTGGAACACCGCCCCATAAAAATGAGAGAGCTTCACCACCAGCAAAGAGAATGTCCTCAACCTGATCCATTGACACTAAACATTAACTTTTTAATTAAAAAAACAAATAGGAAGATTGTATATAACAAAGAAACCAGAAACTAGAAGAAACTTGATCTACCTTAGACCGGCCAAGACTAAAAATTAAGTCAAGTGCATCACTGATAATAGTAGAAGACGATTCCTTCACACACATATGTCCCAAAGATAGAACAACTCTTTGAGTTGCTTTGATATCATCACCAGAGAGGATCTTGCTTAACTTTTCACGCAATAATGTCAAAACATCATCTGAAGTTCAAAGGATCAGAAAATAGTTGGGAACCGCATAGATAAAAAGAATTTGATAATGTTCTCTAGTTATGAATTAGAGATTTCAATATTCACCTGTGCCAGAGTCATGATCCAATTTCGGGAGTGGGGAACAAAGCCCAACATGACCTAAACTTTGCATTGCAACAGAAGCTAACGTAGCAGTCTCAGAATTCACTACATCAACTAGACATTTCAAGGTGTTTTGAAACAATGAATCTGTGATCTGCAGAACAGTCGTACGCTGTCACATCCATAGCATATAATGATGGAACTTGGAAGCAAATATAGTAGTACAAAGTCAAGAGAGAAAGGAGTTAGGGGGATGGTTTGTCGTTTTAGGATTAGTGTTAAGGGTTTAGAGTTGCAGTTTGTTGGTTAAGGGTTTAGGGAATTGGGTTTGTGGCTATTACCTAGGGTTTAACTGTTTTGTGCATGGTTCATAGTTCAGGGCTTAGGCATAAAGATCAAAGGGGACTTACAGTAGGAGTTCTCAACAAACAATTTGCAGTGACATATCCAAGAGCACATATCATTCCATGCTGAATTTCAAACCTGATGAACAATGTTAAAACCAACCAGGTAACTTTCTTTAGTGCAACGATTTCAGAAACACAAAGCCTATAAACATAAATAATTTGACGTTGCAATGCACAAACCTTGACTTCCCCGATCCTTTGATGGATGAAATTATTTCTTGAATAAGATTAGAAGCAGCAGATATAGGAAGACCACAGGAAGCGATTCCAAGTAGCCGAGCTGCACATTCCCGCGTGTCTAGGTCCACATGGGCAAGTAATTGCTTTAACCATGGTATTCTAACAGCGTATCGAGATGCTAACATCTAAAAACGAACAGAGTTTATTATAATCAAGAACACAAATACGACAATGACCAACAGCAGAAATCTAGAAATAATATACCTCGGGAAAGCGAGATCCAATTTTAATTAAAGCTTTAGAGGCAGTAGCATGCAAGTCCACAGAACCTTCGTACGCCATTGCATGCTCTAACAGTAAACACATGTTCCCTAATGAAGACACAAACTCAGGAGTTCTTTCTGTTGCTGTGTTTTGCTCCACATCCGCCTCAAAGCACTGTAACAAAAACCTGACTGCAGCAATATATGTTTGGGATGGAAAAAGAAGCCGTTCTTCCCTTATTTCACTGGATTCTAGTAATTGAGGTTGTTGTCTAACAATATAGTTTAGCATGTCCGCAAGTTTAGGATACTTGAAACTTGTGTTTTCACTAGTGGACCTTCCTTGATCTTTACCAAGGAAGAGACCTTCCAATGCCATCTCCCTGTACAGAGATTTAGTAAATGTAGCATAATAAATATATTCTGAAAATACAGTTAACATAAGAATATGTACATACATAAGAATATGTACATACATAACGGTTAGCATACCTTATATCCAGTTTAGTGTCTGCAGCACCAAGCATACAGATAAATCGGCTTGGGCAATGCTGTGAGTCAAATATAGTTGTAGCCCATCTCAGCGCACAAAAGCGTACTTCACCTTGTTCCTTGTACCAATAACATAATGGATTCAAATATTATGTCAACTTAGTAAGAAAAGAGGACCCCCAACAAAGTTTAAATAAGAGAAATGAAGAATTAACATTTAAATGGATAGTACCACTTGAGAATTTTCCAGCAGAAGTGACTCTAAATCATTTAAGACTGTTGCTGGCGCATCCTAACAATCAATCAACAAGGATTAAGAACTCATTCCATTAAAGAAAAAAGAAGTAACAGTTACGTAGATTGATTCGGTTGGAAGTGATACTTTATATGCAACAGCAAGAGAGTTCGTGGCTTCTTGAACAATTAGGCGAATTAATGGAGACTCTACTTTCAGAGCATTAAAAAGCCGAACAGCCATGTCAATTTTATCCCTGCAGAATAAGTATGCACCATCATGTTATTTACTTTATTAAGTCGATGATACTGAACCAAAGCAAATGATGGGAGAGAAAATAAATAAAAGGACACCTGAAAAGCTGAGGCAAGCGCTTTGCAAGCAATCCAATTGCTTGGAAAGCAAAGGTTTTGGTCTCTCGTGCAATTGAGTCTATGATGAATGAGATTTCAAACACACGGATCATAAGTTTTCAATCTTACAACCCCAAAGACAAGCATATAGAGAAAAAACATATCCAATATTCCAGTTGACACAAATACCTGATTCTGAACCAGTATAACCATCAAGGGACTTGAGAACGCCACCAAGTATAACAGGACCCATAAGTTTGAGCTGATCAATTTTGGCCTGTACATTTTCAAGGTAATGAAATGAAAAAGGAATGTCGAAAGACATCAAATTTCTTCAAGAAAAACATAACCTAGAGCAATATTTTAATGAAACAAAGATATCAAAAAGAAAGCCCCCCTTTCTATTACAAAAAAAAAAAAAAAAGCACACAGAGATGCATGCCAAAATAAACAAATACAAAAAGAGCTAGATATTCCAGATCAGCATAGCCAGATTGAGTGATAAAGTGTAGGAGTATAGTGGAAGAAATAGCAGATCCCTCTGATCATAGATATATTAGAGAACAGTAGCAACTCATGTGCTAGATAGCACACCCACGATTGGATGTAAGTGCTATTTTAAAATCAGCGTACAACAATCAAAGCTAGAGATTACTATGATATGGTCTGGGGTTATGATATTTTGTAGTTCTGAAAATTGCATATCATTTGGATTTTGGATTGAGTATATCATACAACGGTTCCACCTCCCAACTAACTTCCAGTATTGGTACACCGGTCTCAATCTCCATCACTATGCATAATAAAGCTGATATCTTAACACCATACAGCAATAAGGGAGTATTTAACAAGTCTTTTATCCAAAAGAAATTAAAGTATGCGAAACCTAACTTTTATTCAGAGAAGAGAGATTATAGCATAAGACCATGAACCACGTATGGTGTCAAACTGTCAACTATAAATACACTACACATGTCACATACTCACATGTGGTGACCAAAATCAACAATGTCAGTGTGGACTATATGTACACATGCACACATAAGACAAACCTAATTGATTACTATGGCATCTTGAAGCTTTATTCAATTCATGTTGCTACAGATCTTTTAAATCTAGGATTTCAAAACTAGAAGATCACATATTATAGATCCAAAATTATGTGCTTTTTTGGCCAGCCTAGAGTAGCTTTTTTCACATTATGGTACATCCAATTCTTTTGAGATGATTCTTTTCTACTCGGTATGGACAACAGATTATATAATTTGTGAGCAACAACGCAGCATATAAAGTAATCCAAAGTGATTTAATAAGAAACATCACTTACATGCTTAAAAACCCATACAGTGAACTCCATTCCTGATTGCTTCAACCTTGATGTGGTACCATTTCCTAGAAAAGAATGTTTTCACATTGTTAACGTCAAAAACCCCAATAATAGATAGACAATCTATTAAAACAAAAATGTGAGATTTAATGGTCAAGAGGAAGCCTTTTATCATCCAATCTTTTACATGAACACAAAAATAGTTACCATGTCTATAGATAACTATATGCAAAATGATCCAAAATTAGGTTGAAGGAAAATTAATGCTATTGCTATAACAATCTACATAGAAGTACAGCTACATGTAAATAAGCAAAAAAAAAAGTGACTTTAGAACTTGAAATACTAAAAAAACACAAAGCAAAACACACATACCATATATGCAACCAAATATGCACTGTAAAGTTGAAGGAAAACTATTTGCTGCTGTGACCGACCGACAAAAAGCCGACATCAACCTCACTCTCATAGCAGGATTCCCAGGATTGACTCTTGAATCTGGAGCAATATGTTCAGCTCCAACAGTCCCTGCACAGCAAAGATCAATGTGCATTTAAGATTACCTTATGGTCTCTTAATTATCTAGCAAAAATCTCCAAAAAGTTGGTGCATTCACAAACGATTCATATAAGGTGACCAAAAACTGCTCCAAACAAAGACATTATTGTGCTAGAATATATGGATAATTAAATGCGTAGCAAATCCTAGCAAAACTATAGTGACTAAATGGTTCTAGAAAAAGTGTGTGTAACAATGAACACAAGAATAAAGATCAATCAAGATGGGTCCAACATCCATTCATTCTCAAAGGATCCTATATGTGATCAAGATACTACTTTATACTTCACTGTACTATTCATCTACATCCAAAAAAAAAAAAAAAACTATGCAGCTTAAACAGAACAGAACGCATTTATACAAACAACCTCTTTAAATAACTAGGGTAACAATTTTAGAAATGACACAAATATGGAATACGTTTTCTATATTTATATGCTAGCGTAGAGCAGATAGCTACTGCCCAAACTACTGAAGGTACACAAGTTTCCTGCTTCATGCAGATAGTAATATGGTTCAACTTTCCATACCATTGAATAGCAAAAACAGCCGATTTATCAGCTTGGGGTCCTCTAAATTTACTCCGGAAGCTTTCTTCTTCAGAAGTTCCTCGCCTCTCTTTATTACAGGATCATGTCTGCAAGAGCAATGCCAAAAAAAAAAATAAACTCATCCTTAGTCCTTAGCTAGCAAGCATGCCAAATACTAAAAATTAATACAAAAATGGAAAGGATTATAATTTACTGCATAAAATGTATGAAGAGCATGTACCTGTCTGCACATGCAGCAACATAGAGAGGGTATACAAGTTCAGCCGGCAAATCCATGACATCTACAACATTCAATAAGCCCAACTACAAAACAGAAGATGAGGTGAAGAAAAGCATCAACGATAAAGCCTCTTCTGTAAAAACCAGGATTAGTGCTAAGATAATCTAACGGCTTCACCTTTCTAATTAGAAGCATGTCATGATTCAGTGGTGTTTTCCCCATCACACGATTGCTTTGGGAAACTGAAAGACCAGGTGGGGAACCCCCGCTGAAATTTGGGATAACTTATTAGGATTGATGATTAATGATTTCATTTCGATAAGAAAAAAATGCTTTAAACAAAATTTGATCCAAACCTAGCAGATGGTGGCTGATACAAAAGCATATGAAGACAAAATTCAACAAACATCTCCCTGTCTTGAGATTCATTAATTAATTGATACTTTGCAGCAATTTCATCACTAATTTGACTTGAGTGACATTCGCCAATCACCTATGACCAATGAAGGGGTTGTAAGCCGGTAGTGGAAATGCACATAAAAAGAGTAAAGAGTGGAATCTAATCTAATGTCATTGTCCATTCTTAACATGTGTTTTGATGTGGCATTACATGTTTGTTTTTATGTAAATATTTGTGGTTGATATAGACTTAAGACATGAATACAGACAAACAAATGTGAGCATTGCATGCATACACACAAAATGAAGATAAAAAAGGTCTATAAATAGTTTGACGGAAAACACATGATACCATCTAGAGCTCTTATCATATGGAAACTTACTGACTCGCATATAGAAAAGCAGATTGAATATGGATGTGTGATTAAGTGAGAAGTATATATAGTGCAAGTGTATGGCTTATACGAATCATCAATTATGTATACAACATAGGAAATAGAAGTAAAACATACCTTTAAGACCATTCTCAAAATTATATCTTGGTGTTGAGAAGGAAGCTTTGAAATGTTAGCTATCATAGTTGGTGCGATATTTTCCTTTTTCTGAATGCATTTGAAAGGAAGACAGATAGAATTTGCAAATAACTTGTCAATAAATAAATGCAAGAAAAAAACTTATACAAGAAAAATATCAATACAAACCTCTTTGGTGACACGGTCGAATGCCATCTCAACATAGACAATGCAAAAGTTTCTAACCATCAAAGCAGCAGCATTAGGTTCCATATACAACTGCCATAACTCTTCCAAAGGCAAGCCTATGTGTTGCTGGTGTTTGACTCTCTTATTGACATGGCTTAGGATTTCCATCACCTATTTATTTATAGCCAACATTCATTACTTCCACAAGTAAAGGAATCAACTAAAAACAAATAGATTATATTATTTAGAGTTAACTAACTAGTAGCTTGCTTGACGTGCCAATACCCTTTCGATGAACAAACACAACTAAACTAAACTAAACTAAAGAAAAGACATGTGTGTGACAGGCAATTAAAAGGCCAAAAGGTGCACACAATTTATGACGACAATTTATAACAAAAAGACACAATAAAATCATTTCCCAAATTCAATTAAATTAAGTTTTTTGACTGGTTTTTGATGTTAAATTCCTGATGAAAGTTTAAAAAAATAAAAATAAAAAGGGCAGTGTATAAGTTAGGTTAGGTCTGGTTGCTTTGGGAACAAGTAATTAATATCATCTTAGAAGCAGTGATTGATTTAGTTAGAAGAATGAGTTGGAAAAGTTGTGTAGTAGTCAGATCAGATAGATAGTTAAGAAGAATTCATTCATTTATTGATTCATATGTATATATAATATATAATATAATAAAGAGCAGAGCAGTTAGATAGTTGAGTAACATACATATAATATGATGATGATTATTATTATTATAGAATGAATGATGGAATTGAAATGAAGACCTTGGTTCTGATGGGAGAGGAAGGGCGAGAGAGAGCGGAGATGGTAAGAGGAAGTAACTTGGAGAGCAAGTTTTGGAGGTTAGGGTCTTCGCAGAGAGCCAATCGAGTGAGCATTCGATCAAGCATCTCTTCCATTTCTTCATCCGATTTCCCTGACATCGATCCTGATGCTGCTGTCGCCATTCTTGCAAACGAGATGACTTTGTGTTGCACAGAATTAATTAGTAGTATAGTATAAAAGGAGGAGACAGACGACGACGACAAGATTTCACACCTTGCCTTTCTTTCTTTGACCTCAACAAAACTCTATTTGTTTCTTTTCTATACAAAAATCGCCACCCTTGTGGTCGCCTCATGTGACGACTAACAAATGCATTTTCAAGGGTTTCTATGGTTTGGTTTGATTAATTTTAATTAATGAGAAAGTTTATTGAAAAAACAAGCTTTATATAGAAAGGATGACAAAGATTTTAGGATTTTGATCAAAATAAATCATTTGATGAGGTTAAAATGGAAAAAGTATACGTTGAGTTTCTAAAAGAGGAGGAGAATGAGCAAAATAGGTATAACCCACAATGGTTGATTTCCACCCCATTTTTTAAATGTCCATAACTTTTTCATACGACATTATTTTTATAAAAAAATATATATCATAAAAACAAGTTTTTTATCATCTTTCAATTTGCATACCCTATTGATATATATATTTTTTTTAAATTTGTTGGGTTGATAACTTGCGTTTTATCATGATACAACTTGCGTTTTTTATCAGATATAATTGCATCTTTTTTATGAATTTATCAGGTATAACTTGCGTTTTTAGCATGTATAATTTGCGTTTTAGCATGTGTAACTTGTGTTTTATCATTTATAACTTGCGTATAGATGAAGACGTACCTACATTCATGATTAATTTACTAGCTTTAAAGCTACAATTTATTCGCAAACTGGTTACGTTTTCTTAGCAATAACAAAACTTCATGTAAGTATTGATGCAAATCCTTGTTGTAAATGACACGTCATTACTTTAGTGATGTTTAGATAGCGGCAGCCTTTTGATGATGTATGTATTTAATTTTCTGGTTTAACATCCTATAAATGGTCATTTGTATGGATTAAACTGTATTGCTAGTTGATCTTTAGCACCTGCATTGCATTGATCTGAGTATTATAGTGCTTAATTTAGCTCTATTTCTTTCATGTAAGGATTGATTTATGTACATATATCATATTCATCATGCCATGAGGTTCTTGATGCTTATAAGATTAAAGATTTGGACATTATGAAAGTTTGATTTTGTCGTTTAACATCACTCTATGTTATTTATATCGTCTGGCCTCTGGTAATCGGATTAGCATTCATGATCTTAATGTCTGATTCTTTATAACTTTTGGCATTCTAGTGAAACCCTTTAGGAGTTTTATAACTTGCGTTTCTAAAACGCAAGTTATCAACCCAACAACATTTTTTTTTTAAAGTATAGCAATATGGTATGAAAATGAAAGAGTATGAAAAGCTTGTTTTTATGGTATAGTTTTTTTTTTTAAATAATGTTGTATGAAAAAGTTATGGTCATTTTAAAAATGGGGTGAAACTTTAATGACGTAAAGAAATTAATCTATGGCTAATAATCCTTCTTATATTTTTTTACGCAGACCTCCTTTTTACGTTAGCCTCACCCTTGATTAATAACTAAGGGTTAGGAACAAATGCACAAGACAGTTTTTTTAGGAAGGGTGAGAAGGATTGTGGTCCATTGATCTTATATGTGAAGGGTTGAGATTAGTTTGTTGGAAAAATTTAATAATAAATTAGAGGAATGACATAAAAGGAAAACCACATTTGTTGACTTTCTCTCTCCTCCACATACAATGCACATATCAATTCTCTCTATCATTTTAAAACGTCTATAACTTTTTCATACGATATTTCTTTTTTTTTTAAAAATTCACCGTATTAACGAGCGTTTTTTTTATCTTAATATGAGTACCACATTGCTACATTAAAATTGAAAATAAAAATCCGTGTTAAATGGGTTTTCTTCTTCATTGTGTCTTCTACTCATTCATTGTATTATAGTCTTATGTTCATTGTATCTTTAGTATGTCGTCCATTATGTTTTATTAGATTGTTTATTGTGTTTTATACCCTATTGTTCATTGCATATTTAATTGGTACTCATTGTGTTTTACGTTATCTCCATTGTGCGCAACTGGGTTTTTGATTTTTTTTCAAAAGTAGTCATTGTGTTTTAGTCTTCTGTTCAGTGTGTCTTTAGTATGTCGTCCATTGTGTTTTACGCAACTACGTTTTCAACTGTTTTTTTCAAAAGTATTCATTGTGTTTTAGACTTATGTTCATTATGTCTTTAGTATGTCGTCCATTGTGTCTTACGCAACTGGGTTTTCGACTTTTTTTTTCAAAAGTATTCATTGTGTTTTTGTTTTCTGTTCATTGTGTCTTTAGTATGTTATCCATTGTGTTTTATGTGACACCAGTCAACGATCCAGGTCAACATCCGTACGCATTTTACTTATTATTGTCATTTCATGTGCATAATTAGACGTTTTGCACACACTATACCCCCCCTCGTCTAGTAAAGCCTGAGTTATTGAGGAAACTCAATAAATCACCCATTTATGCATACAACACCCGGACTATACAAGGCAATTGGCATTGGACAGTCAAGCTAATCACACGCTCAACAGAGAGCAAACGAATACCCGATTACTACACAGGAACAAAACAACAGTACACGTGACAGTACCAAAGTGGAAACTACTCAATTCCACCCAAATCCGAGTGATTCACAAGATGTTTTATGATAATAACACACATAAGGTCATGAAACATTACCCGAAATACAAACATGTGGTAAAACCATCCAAAAACACTTAACATATGTGAATATTTCATTATCAATGTTATTACCCATACACATGTTATTAACATCATATATCATACACATATGTATGTTAATCCATTCCTATGGATAACTAATGGATGACAAAAACACTCTATGTAATTCCACATTCAACTATATATATATATATATATATATATATATATATAGGGTATGGTTCAAATAAGAACCATGAGTTGTTTAGGAACCATAAGAACCATTTGTAGCCATTGATTTTGAATGGCAAGATGGTAAATAAATGCAAGTTGTTTTAATTGTTTATTTTAAATTAGGGCCAATATGGTAATTTTGCTATCTGATTATATTAACTAAGAATTAATATGTTTCCTTTTTTTAATTTAGAAGACCTTAAATATTTCGCATATTTAGTTACATATCATTTTCCCGCTTCATCCTAATTTATAAGCATTATTATATACAATTTCCCACATTTGCAGGCAAATTAAATGATAAAATCCTAAATTAATTACTCTAATTAAAATGTTCACATGTGTATACATGTATATATAGAAATATACATGTGTGTATATGGTTTTTTTCCTCTGTACGTAAACATTTTCTCGTTTCATCCTAATTTCGCATATTTAGTTACATATCATTTTCTCGATTTTGCATATCTTGATACATGGTTCAATTAAAAAAAACATATTTAATTCGATTTTAACATATTCAGTTCGATGCATAACTTGATTTTTTAATATGTTGATACATTGGTAGTCATGAATTTGAATTCAAAATCGCAGAAGATAACAATTCATGGATCATTGCTTTTAATTAAAATTACGTATTGGGGAATTGTTGATGCATTATACACATACGTACTAATTAAGTTACGTATTGGGGACTTGTTGATGCATTATACACGGTGTATTATGAACGGTGTATAAGTGTTTCATGGAAGATTTTCTTGAATAATATACACCACTGTATATATAGAGTAATATTTAGTTATAATACACTGCTGTATACATTTTTGTATCCAATATTGTCTAGAGTAATATGTTTTGAACAATATACACCAGTGTATATCTAGATTAATATGTTTTCACCTTAATAAAAGGTTTAGCAAGATGCTTTGAGTAGTATACATTGATGTACTACGTATATTTCATGAGTGGTGAATATGACATATACTATTTAGTTATAAATACACTGGTGTATACTATGTATATTACATGAGTGATGAATGACACATACTACTTAGTTATAAATACATTGGTGTATACATGCATCTGTGTATTGATCTAAACACTAACAATCCAATATCGAGATTATCAAATGTATGTATATTATATAATATACACTGGTGAACATACGTTAATATTCATTACCGTATAACAATATACATTAACGTATAATGTAGAATTTGTCAACTGTAAAAATAGAGGAATATTTATTACATAATATACATAGATGCATATAGGGGATATGTAGTAATGTATACTATCTATTGTAAGTAAATATATGTATATTATTTAATATACACTAGTGAACATACGCTAATATTCATTGTTGTATAACAATATAAAAGATTTGTGTATCTCCTTTTGCACTTTCAAAAATATTTTTCTTGTAGATGTTGTTATGAAAAGACAAAAAGTATCCACCTTTGTAACTGACGTACTCTATTAATTCAAAATTGAAGTGAAGAGTGTTTGTAGGAAATAAGTTACAAACTTCAAGCAATTGTTATATACGAATTTGGATTAAAAAGAAAAAAAAGAGAAATATTATAATATAAAATTACACATTAATTCGAATATGGTGGCCTAGAAATCGAAATTTGTTTAAATCGAATATGTTGATTCCGATATTTGATGTGCCTGACGAATTGATCGTGTGTTAATTATGTGATTGAGATCGTGTGTTAATTATCTAAATTGAATTAGAGATAATGTGAATGAGATATTTAAGGAAACCATGTAACTGCCATGATTAACAATTATAATTATATAAAAAAAGATAAATATTTCAATGTATATTTACACTAATACCCTTAAGATTAAAATCAAAGATGGAAGGCTAGGATTGGTTCCTATGGTTCCTAACTTTGGTGGTGGTTCCTAATTGATCTCAAGCCTATATATATATATATACACACATACACATTAAAGACAAACTTTAGATAAATACATACATACATACATGCGATTACATAAATCAAGAAACAACAAGTTAGGATGTCCATGCACAAGTCTTTTCATAAGTTTCACCAAAAAGGAAACAATCAACCATAACATCATGAGATGGTGAACTCCACTTCCTTTCCTCCTCCTCCTCTTTTCTCGTCCGAGACACACATCCCCACCACCCCACTTGCACTTGATTCATTGGTGACAATATAAGACAATTTAGAACTTTCTAATGCAAGACAAACTCACAACTCATCCTGCATTACACCTATCTAGGCCTTATCACCCTCTAAACCCCTTCCCATGTATGATCATTTACCCAAAATAACTAATGATCATGTGCCAAATCCAACTCATGCATTCATGCATGCAATCGGCCATCAATATCAAGAGAAGAGACAAAGTGTGGTGCATGCATGCCATTAGAGTCTAAATCACACCATAATCCATAAGTTATACCAAACTAGGTCTTGTTCCTATGACCACATCATCTCTATGCATGATCCTTACCCAAAACATCCCTCTTTCTTTCTTTTTCGACCGAACCATACACAACACAAATAAAAAAACTTCCTAGCCGAAAGTGACATGACAACTATGATGACACATGATAGGATCTTGTACTTGCAGAAAACACAATCTTTTCCTTCCCTTGATACCTCACGGCCGTAAACAAAGAACAAACAAAGGTCCCTATCATTCTCTTACACCAAATAATCTATGACAACTATGGAAACCACCTTCCATGGACTAGAACATCCATTTATAGCCACCTACAAACATTATTCTTTCCTTTCCTTTTCGTGGCAGCCGAGAGGTACAAAACCGCATAACACCTTGAGGATCATTGATTAATTTTGTCCATGATACACTTGCATGGCACTATGGGACAAGATAACATTACTTACACCCAATTAGGCCTTGATTAGGCAAGTCATCATTTCCCTAGACTTGATTCAATCCAAAACAAGAAGATCTCCTTTGTTTCCATCTTTCGGCTGACTCCCAAGAGCACCGCAATCATCCATCATCATCATACAATGCAAAGACTTGCACTAAGATGGATTGTACTACCAAAACCTCAAAGACCAAGGTGAAAGACTTACCAATCGATGGAGTATAAAAGGAGGTTTATAGTTGATGTTTGGACTCACACTTTCCACATACCAAACAAACTCTCTTGTTTCTCTTCCCTTTTCTTTCGGCCGAGTACCCCAAGCTCCAACCCAACTCTAATTCAAGCTATAATCATCCATCAACAAGCTTCTTTGGAAGAGACAAGTCGTGGGAAAGATCACAAAGCCACTCAACTCGGTTCATCACCATTCACTCCTAGGTAAGTCGACTAACACTTCATTTCCTTATGAGATTCATATTCTTCGGCCTTTACCATCTTTCACCAGAACACCACCGCTATTCCTGCCTTGAATAACTTTGTAATCGGCCCAAAAGCTAAACACATACATATGTTGGTTTTGTTGACAAATCATGCACACGATTAGATCATACACTAGACTCATATGTGTGTATATATATATATATATACACATTGCACATACCCACAGTTTACAAGGTAACATGTATACACTCGACACATACGCCCATAGATGCACAAACATGTATACAAACTCGGATACACAACTCTAGAAACGATTTTTGAACCAAAACATGTATATATATCCGAAGCTATTCTACATTGTGTGCATACGATTTCATGTATATACATGTCACACCACGTCAATGGCAGAAACACGTGGCGCAACGCTCGAAAGCATATCAAAGTCAAGATTAACACAAACTAATTTAATTAGAAAAGATCAATTTATTAAGATGTCGAAAATCAGTATCTTGTTACAATATTGCACAAAACCACAAACAAGAAGTTCATAAATGGGGTTTTTCCGTCCAATTCCCAACCCAGTGGGAAATATTGATGAAACCCAGACATGTATCCGACATCCCATATTCCACCGCACTAGCCTCATATCTAATCAGCACTTAGTTACCTGAAAGATATGTTTAAAAAGACGTCAATATATAAAATATTGGTGAGTTCACAGGTTTTAGTTCCATAACAGTAACTTTTTAACAACAACATGTGCGGAATACACATAGCAGTGGCCATTGTAAGAGTAGCTAACTCTTTGCAAACTATGATGAGCAATCCGTTGAGCCCATAACCAAACCAAGACTAGCAATGCCCCGCCCCTGGTTGTTTCTCGGAAAATAACAACTAATTTCAGAATACGTGCACCCCAGGCATACGCCGATGCACAATCGACGCTATCTGTGACACCCGGCAAATTCTGGTTAACAACGTGGTCTAGATTAAAGTCTACCTTAGCGAGTCACGCGTATATTATACTTAACGAGGGTTATCTAGATAGCTAGATAGGACATACGAGCATTATCTCGGGTTTGAGACAACTTACAAAACGTTTTCTAGTCCGGTTTGGGACTACTTTCACATCTCGGGTTATGAGATGCTTTGACTCCTTGTGTGGGTCGGGTTCTGACTCCTTGTGTGAGTTAACATGTGATTTCATGATTAGTGAACCTCGGACGTTGGTGAATAACAAACTTATGTGAAAACCATACGTGATTATGTGAACCTAAACCGAACACGTTAATAAAAATTATTAAAAGTGGAGCGTGAGGTTGATTAGGGTCTTAACGCATGGGGTTACACTTGTTACGGTCCGAAATAACGAAAACGTCGATGGATAACGCGTCGGGAGGCTAAACGAAGCAAAAACGCGCGCCCCGGACCTGTGAGCGGCCGCTCACAGGCTCCGAGCGGCCGCTCGAACCTATCTGACGGGTTTAAACCGCCTCAAACTCGTATTTAAGCATCCTTAACCCCCATGCAGCCCTCATACTCAACCCTAATCGCCCCCTTACTGCCCCACACGAATATTTCACTCCAAAAACTCCTGCTAAGGCTCAAGATCATCAATTGGGAGACTCCAAGGCGCGCGATTGATTGATTTGAAGAGCTAAGGGTATAACTCATGATTTCTTACGCTTTTTACTTTATGTTTTATTGTAAAAATCATATAACAAGTTTGTCCAGGTCTGAATGGGTTTAATAAACATTAAAACATGAGTCTTTTTGAAGATTAAACGGATTAAACCTATTAATAAACGCGTAGTAACATCATAGGATGCTTGTTGCGCAAGTTATTGGTGTTTTGATCCTAAAAGCTTTGATCTTGACATGTTTGATAATAGGATCTGATGGGAATAGGTATTAGGAAAGTTGTATGATGATTATTAGGTGTTATTGATTGATAATATGCAACTAGGGTTTGATATAATTGATAATATTGCACGATTAGAATCTGGACAGATTCTGAATGTCGACTTGTAGGGTCTGTTTCGTGGCTTGAAAATAACTGGTTTGATCGATTCTTTGCATGATTGTAACGTACAAGGTCTTAGCTTTTCATAATGGGTAAAACCATCGAATTTGGACATCGTTTGAGTCGTTTTTGGAATTTTAATTGATTAGGGGTCATATCAGATTTTCGGATTTGTAAATTGGGCTAACTTTAAATAGTCATAACTTGAGATTTACAAGGAGTTAGGTTATGAAATTTTTACAGTAGGTCAATACTGGAAAAATAGAGCTTTTACAAGTGGATTCATCTCGTTTGGATGAATACACAATTTTTAAGAATTTTCCTACTAAACTGACCTGTTGAGGAGATTTTCTGGACATAGCTGTGTTGTACGAATTTTCATAATTTTTGTGTTTGGAATTAAGACAAAACAAAAATAGGTATTGTCGAGTGAATCCCAAAGAAAATTCAGTAAAAATTTGGGAGGTTAACTCACTGATTTGCTATTTTAAATAAATTCGTTTTGATGGCGCACAATCTGTCCTGAAAACACAGATTGTGTATTATGTGCTTCTGTGATTAATTGAGGTCTTAGGTGGTATGGAATTGACATGTAACTGAAGTACACTTGTCTGAGACACATACGGAATGTAGAAACTAATTGTAACCAACGTATTCACCAACGGGTCCGTAGGGTTTACTATTGCATGTAGAATCACTAGGCGTCGCATACACACTTTTGAACATTTAAAACGCCTTGGACAAACGAGTTATATGGGTAATGATATTACGCCTATACTCACTGAGCGACACTGTTATTAGGGTGTCGGTAGCATATATTGCTTGCTGTTCGGATTCTTTGCTTGCACGTTAAGGTGAGTTTACGGCCCCTCTTTTAAACTGGTTTCATACTTTCGGGGGAGAAAACATGTGTTAAAACGATTATTTGGTAACTACGGTCATACTATGGGTTTCCATTGTGTACTACACGATCTTTGGAAGTCCCGGGGGGAACCATGAATGTGCGGGTTTGCACAACGGGGAAATGTGAATAGCGCTATTGGGAGTGACCAACCCCGCTCGTCGGCTTGGAGGGCCGGGCGAGTGCATATTGTCTCAAACAGGAACAACTGGTTTACTTTTCGGGCACAACATCTGGTATTCGAGTTAGTAATGGTTTTCCAATCGTGGTAGTAACAAAACATACGCCTAGCTAGCGTACACTGGTTTTCGATTTGTTATAGTATGGACAGGTTGACTTGGTACTTGGATACAAAACCTGTAAACTCACCAGCATTTTTGTGCTGACGTAAACTTTTACATGTTTTCTCAGGTCGCTAAGGTAGCACAATGGAACTAGGGCGCACGCGTCTGCACGGCGTCTAGTTAGAGTTGCATGGTTTTACAAACGTTGAACATTGGTTTAATATTGAATAATTGTTTTGAATAAGCTTCCGCTGTAAACGGGGATTTTAAACATTGTTTTGAAGTTGCATTATGTTCATGTTAGACTTGTTTATTGTGATCGTTGGTTTGGATCCTGGTTTGTCATGCGCCTCGCGGTAAAACTCCGCAAGTGGATTTTGAGGGTGTGACAGATTGGTATCAGAGCCAATGGTTATAGTGAACTAGGACTGCATGTAGGGTCTAGTCTATAGCCGAGTCACACACACTAGACGATCACATGGTACTAAACATTATGGTGGTTTACGTATGGTCTTGTCGGGGTGTCTCTAAATCATTTGGTCTCTCTATGTTACATCATCCGTTCTATCTTAGGTCGGGTTACTTGCTTTCTAGGCAGTGTAGTATATTGGAGTAACTCGTATACTCTTGAGATTTGTCCAAGGCTCGGACATCTCCCTTTCCTACTCTAATAGAAACACTTGCCATAAACTACCGTAGTATTACGGTGTATAGCTAAGAGTCTATATTCGGTGATTTGAACTTTGAACTAGGAGAACACTTGGAGGACCATGTAGAGCGGTTTATCATTTTGGGTGCACACAAAATCATAAACCGAAATGCATGGAAGCCCTGGTGAGCTCTGGGTTTGAAGGGATAGTCCTGGATTGGATCTAGCTTTGATCTTGCGAACATTAGTGGTTATCTTTATCTGCGAAACTAAATTTTCTCGCTCTTTCTGCCAGAATCATGTCTGGAGTACGAGGAGGACGTGGAGGTGGTCGCAATGGTGGACGTGGTGGTGGTCGCGGTGGAGCTGGTGGTCGTGGAGGTATTAACCTATCGCAGGATGATCTGAACAACTTACTCCAAGCTGCCTTTCAGTTAGGGCACAACGGTGGTGGTAAGTTGATTTATCCATTTTCCTTGCCTCATTGGTGAACCTTGTTTGCATTCTTCGTGGTTTCTCATGCGTTTCATTTCAGGTGGTCCTGTTAACCCACCCCCACCCATGTGTACCTACAAGATGTTTCGGGACTGTAAGCCCCAGGAGTTCTCTGGCACTGAGGGTGCGGTGAGCTTACTCAGGTGGTTGGAAAAAGTGGAGTCAGTGTTTCTGATGTGTAACTGTCTCCCAGAAGATCGGGTTAAGTATGCTGTTGCGTTATTCCAGGATGTTGCTCTGACCTGGTGGAATAACATCACCCAGAATATGGGTATTGGGGAGGCGTATGCTATGCCTTGGGAGAATTTTGTGCAACTGCTGAAGCGTGAATACTGTCCGAGGGAAGAGGTGCAGAAGCTAGAGCACGAGGTGTGGAACCTCAAGATGACTGGGTCTGAAATTGAAAAGTATACTGTGAGGCGGAACGAGTTGGCAGTGCTGTGTCCTGATCTGCATGTGCCAGAGTACAGGAGGATTGAGCATTATGTCTCGGGGTTAGTACCAGAAATCGCAGGGTTAGTGGCTGCGGGAAATCATCCTACATACGTAGAGGTGGTTCGATCGGCTCATAGGATGACCAACTTAAAGGTGAATGAGGGTATTTTGCCTGCGAAGGGTTCGACTGTTAAGGCCCCAGAGAACAACAAGCGCAAGTGGGAAAATGACGGGAAAGGATCTGGGCCAACACAGCAGGGTAAGAGGTTTGATAATGGGGGTTCTTCTTCTTCGGGTAACAAGCAGGGTGGTTATGCGGGGAAACTGCCCAAATGTAACAAGTGTGGACGTCATCATCAAGGGAACTGCGACAGTAACCGTTGTCATCGCTGCCAGCGAACAGGGCATTATGCTAAAGATTGTCGGGTTACACTTCCATCGACCCAGGCTCCGACTAATAGCTCAGCTCCGACTACTCAAGGGACTACGGGAAGACAAGGATGTTACAATTGTGGTGAGACCGGGCATTACAAGAAGGATTGCCCAAAACTGAAGCAGGGTGGAAACAACGGTAATGGGAACAACGGGGGCGGCGGCAGAAATGCACGTGCCTTTGTCATTGGAGCCGCTGAGGCTAGACAGGATCCCGACACAGTTACCGGTACGTTCCTTCTCAATAATCGTTCTGTTAGTGTGTTATTTGATTCCGGTGCCGACAAGAGTTTTGTATCCATGGATGTTAGTCGACTGCTAGATGTAGTACCCGTACCATTAGAGACCAAGTATATTATTGAGTTGGCTGACGGTAAAAAGATTGAAGCTACTAGTATCCTTCGGGAGTGTCAATTAGAGTTGTCGGGTTTATCGTTCCCCATCGATCTTATGCCGGTACCTTTGGGTAGTTTTGACGTAGTGGTAGGCATGGATTGGTTGTCCCTGTATCGCGCGGAGATTGTCTGTTACGATAAGGTTATTCGGATTCCTCTCCCTGATGGAGAACTCCTTTCTGTTTACGGTATCAAGGGTGGTGTTCCGCTGAATATCATCTCTAGCATGAAAGCCCTTAAGTGTCTTCGAAAGGGGTATCCAGCCGTTTTGGCACTTTATTCTGTTTCCTCTGGTGATGAGAAGAAGATCGACGATATTCCAGTTGTACGCGAGTTTCCTGATGTTTTTCCCGATGATTTATCTGGTCTTCCTCCTCATCGTCAAGTCGAGTTCGGTATTGATCTTGTACCAGGGGCTGCTCCTATTGCTCGGGCCCCCTACCGTCTTGCACCTCCCGAGATGCAGGAATTGTCTAGTCAGTTACAGGAACTCTTGGACAAGGGTTTCATCAGGCCAAGTTCTTCCCCTTGGGGAGCCCCGATTCTATTTGTTAAGAAGGATGGAAGTTTCCGATTGTGTGTGGACTACAGAGAACTGAACAAATTGACCGTTAAGAACCGTTATCCTCTTCCACGTATTGATGATCTATTCGACCAGCTCCAGGGTTCTAGTTACTATTCCAAGATTGACTTGAGGTCCGGTTATCACCAGTTGCGAGTAAGGGAAGCTGACGTTGCAAAGACTGCCTTTCGTACACGTTATGGCCATTTCGAATTCTTGGTCATGCCTTTCGGTCTCACGAACGCACCGGCGGTTTTCATGGACTTGATGAACCGCGTTTGCAAGCCATATCTGGACAAGTTCGTCATTGTGTTTATTGATGACATTCTGATCTACTCTAAGAACAAGACCGAACACGAGGAACACCTACGTTTGGTTTTGGAACTCTTGCGACGGGAACAACTTTACGCTAAGTTCTCAAAGTGTGAGTTTTGGTTACGCGAAGTTCAGTTCCTAGGACATGTGGTTAATGAACTAGGAATTCATGTCGATCCAGCTAAGATCGAAGCGATCAAGGACTGGGGAGCACCAAAGACGCCAACTGAGGTGCGGCAATTCCTAGGCCTTGCGGGCTACTATCGTCGTTTCATTCAAGGGTTCTCGAAGATCGCTCAACCCCTGACCACTCTTACTCAGAAGGATAGGAAATTCGACTGGGGTGAACCACAAGAGTCAGCGTTTGAAGAACTGAAGTCCAAACTGTGTTCTGCTCCTATTTTGTCTTTACCTGAAGGCCCTGATGATTTCGTTGTTTACTGTGATGCTTCTATTCATGGTCTCGGTTGTGTGTTGATGCAACGCGAGAAGGTGATTGCGTATGCTTCTCGTCAACTCAAGGTGCACGAGAAGAACTACACCACCCATGACTTGGAGTTGGGTGCAGTGGTTTTCGCGTTGAAAATTTGGAGACATTACTTGTACGGTACCAAATGCACCATCTACACCGATCACAAGAGTCTCCAACACATTTTCGACCAACAACATTTGAACATACGGCAGCGTCGTTGGATTGAACTTCTGAACGACTATGATTGTGCTATAAAGTACCATCCTGGCAAGGCGAATGTTGTAGCAGACGCCTTGAGCAGGAAGGAATCAACTAAACCTCGTCGCGTTCGGGCGTTGCAACTCACCATTCATTCATCCCTACCTGAGCAACTCCGTTCTGCCCAGTTAGAAGCTTTGAAGGAGGAAAACCTTAAGGCTGAAACTATGCACGGTGCCGACAAGCACCTCGAGCGAAGACCTGATGGCCTGCACTACTTCGCAGAACGCATATGGGTTCCTTTATTTGGGGGACTACGGGAGCTCGTCCTAGATGAGGCTCATAAGTCTCGGTATTCTATTCATCCTGGTTCGGATAAGATGTACCAAGATCTGAAGGTGCTTTACTGGTGGCCAAACATGAGGTCGGATATAGCCTCATACGTGAGTAAGTGCTTGACCTGTGCTAAGGTCAAGGTGGAATACCAGAAACCGTCGGGTCTCTTGCAACAACCTGAAATTCCGGAGTGGAAATGGGAACGGATTACTATGGATTTTGTCACACAACTTCCTAAATCACCAAGCGGGAATGACAAGATATGGGTGATTGTCGATCGGTTGACGAAATCAGCCCATTTTCTTGCTATTAAGGAGACCGACACCATGGATCGTTTGGCTCGCCTTTATTTGAAGGAAGTTGTTTCTAAGCACGGGGTGCCAGTTTCTATTATTTCGGATCGTGACTCCCATTTTACTTCTCACTTCTGGAAGTCTTTGCACAAGGCTTTGGGTACCCAACTAGACATGAGTACGGCTTATCATCCACAGACTGACGGTCAGAGTGAGCGTACGATTCAAACTTTAGAAGACATGCTGCGGGCATGTGTGATCGATTTTGGCAAGGGTTGGGAAGCTCATCTACCGTTAGTAGAATTCTCGTACAACAACAGTTATCACACGAGCATCAAGGCTGCTCCGTTCGAGGCACTGTACGGGCGGAAATGCCGTTCTCCTCTTTGTTGGGCTGAAGTGGGTGAGAGTCAACTCACTGGGCTGAGCTAGTGTACGAAACTTCGGAAAAGATCGTACAGATTCGCAACCGATTGGCGGCGGCACGGGACCGGCAAAAGAGTTATGCAGATCAGCGTCGCAAACCATTGGAATTCCAAGTTGATGACAAAGTACTTCTGAAAGTTTCACCGTGGAAGGGCGTCATACGTTTTGGGAAGCGTGGCAAACTCAATCCGCGGTATGTCGGACCATTTACGATCCTGGAACGGATTGGACCGGTGGCATATCGTCTTGATTTACCGACGGAGCTCGGTAACGTACATAACGTCTTACACGTGTCCAACTTAAAGAAGTGTCTGGCTGACGAGTCTCTCATCGTTCCACTGGAAGAGATCAAGGTTGATGATCGTCTTCGGATTGTGGAAGAACCTGTGGAGATTCTGGATTACAAGATTCGTAGCCTACGTCACAGCAAGATTCGTATCGTTAAGGTTCGGTGGAACTCGAACCGGGGACCAGAGTATACGTGGGAACGGGAGGATCAGATGAAGTCTAAATATCCTCATCTCTTTCCTAAGGAAGCGTTCGAGTCGAGATATGTCTCTTCTGCAGCTGAATGAATCTCGGGGCGAGATTCCTTTTAACGTGGGGATGGTGTGACAACTCGGGTAAATCTCTCTTTTTGGTTTCTATTTTTGGTTTCTATCTTTTGTTGTTTCCTTCGTTATTCCTTTTGGTACTTGTGCAATTTTCGGGACGAAAATTCTTTTAACGTGGGGATGATGTGACACCCGGCAAATTCTGGTTAACAACGTGGTCTAGATTAAAGTCTACCTTAGCGAGTCACGCGTATATTATACTTAACGAGGGTTATCTAGATAGCTAGATAGGACATACGAGCATTATCTCGGGTTTGAGACAACTTACAAAACGTTTTCTAGTCCGGTTTGGGACTACTTTCACATCTCGGGTTATGAGATGCTTTGACTCCTTGTGTGGGTCGGGTTCTGACTCCTTGTGTGAGTTAACATGTGATTTCATGATTAGTGAACCTCGGACGTTGGTGAATAACAAACTTATGTGAAAACCATACGTGATTATGTGAACCTAAACCGAACACGTTAATAAAAATTATTAAAAGTGGAGCGTGAGGTTGATTAGGGTCTTAACGCATGGGGTTACACTTGTTACGGTCCGAAATAACGAAAACGTCGATGGATAACGCGTCGGGAGGCTAAACGAAGCAAAAACGCGCGCCCCGGACCTGTGAGCGGCCGCTCACAGGCTCCGAGCGGCCGCTCGAACCTATCTGACGGGTTTAAACCGCCTCAAACTCGTATTTAAGCATCCTTAACCCCCATGCAGCCCTCATACTCAACCCTAATCGCCCCCTTACTGCCCCACACGAATATTTCACTCCAAAAACTCCTGCTAAGGCTCAAGATCATCAATTGGGAGACTCCAAGGCGCGCGATTGATTGATTTGAAGAGCTAAGGGTATAACTCATGATTTCTTACGCTTTTTACTTTATGTTTTATTGTAAAAATCATATAACAAGTTTGTCCAGGTCTGAATGGGTTTAATAAACATTAAAACATGAGTCTTTTTGAAGATTAAACGGATTAAACCTATTAATAAACGCGTAGTAACATCATAGGATGCTTGTTGCGCAAGTTATTGGTGTTTTGATCCTAAAAGCTTTGATCTTGACATGTTTGATAATAGGATCTGATGGGAATAGGTATTAGGAAAGTTGTATGATGATTATTAGGTGTTATTGATTGATAATATGCAACTAGGGTTTGATATAATTGATAATATTGCACGATTAGAATCTGGACAGATTCTGAATGTCGACTTGTAGGGTCTGTTTCGTGGCTTGAAAATAATTGGTTTGATCGATTCTTTGCATGATTGTAACGTACAAGGTCTTAGCTTTTCATAATGGGTAAAACCATCGAATTTGGACATCGTTTGAGTCGTTTTTGGAATTTTAATTGATTAGGGGTCATATCAGATTTTCGGATTTGTAAATTGGGCTAACTTTAAATAGTCATAACTTGAGATTTACAAGGAGTTAGGTTATGAAATTTTTACAGTAGGTCAATACTGGAAAAATAGAGCTTTTCCAAGTGGATTCATCTCGTTTGGATGAATACACAATTTTTAAGAATTTTCCTACTAAACTGACCTGTTGAGGAGATTTTCTGGACATAGCTGTGTTGTACGAATTTTCATAATTTTTGTGTTTGGAATTAAGACAAAACAAAAATAGGTATTGTCGAGTGAATCCCAAAGAAAATTCAGTAAAAATTTGGGAGGTTAACTCACTGATTTGCTATTTTAAATAAATTCGTTTTGATGGCGCACAATCTGTCCTGAAAACACAGATTGTGTATTATGTGCTTCTGTGATTAATTGAGGTCTTAGGTGGTATGGAATTGACATGTAACTGAAGTACACTTGTCTGAGACACATACGGAATGTAGAAACTAATTGTAACCAACGTATTCACCAACGGGTCCGTAGGGTTTACTATTGCATGTAGAATCACTAGGCGTCGCATACACACTTTTGAACATTTAAAACGCCTTGGACAAACGAGTTATATGGGTAATGATATTACGCCTATACTCACTGAGCGACACTGTTATTAGGGTGTCGGTAGCATATATTGCTTGCTGTTCGGATTCTTTGCTTGCACGTTAAGGTGAGTTTACGGCCCCTCTTTTAAACTGGTTTCATACTTTCGGGGGAGAAAACATGTGTTAAAACGATTATTTGGTAACTACGGTCATACTATGGGTTTCCATTGTGTACTACACGATCTTTGGAAGTCCCGGGGGGAACCATGAATGTGCGGGTTTGCACAACGGGGAAATGTGAATAGCGCTATTGGGAGTGACCAACCCCGCTCGTCGGCTTGGAGGGCCGGGCGAGTGCATATTGTCTCAAACAGGAACAACTGGTTTACTTTTCGGGCACAACATCTGGTATTCGAGTTAGTAATGGTTTTCCAATCGTGGTAGTAACAAAACATACGCCTAGCTAGCGTACACTGGTTTTCGATTTGTTATAGTATGGACAGGTTGACTTGGTACTTGGATACAAAACCTGTAAACTCACCAGCATTTTTGTGCTGACGTAAACTTTTACATGTTTTCTCAGGTCGCTAAGGTAGCACAATGGAACTAGGGCGCACGCGTCTGCACGGCGTCTAGTTAGAGTTGCATGGTTTTACAAACGTTGAACATTGGTTTAATATTGAATAATTGTTTTGAATAAGCTTCCGCTGTAAACGGGGATTTTAAACATTGTTTTGAAGTTGCATTATGTTCATGTTAGACTTGTTTATTGTGATCGTTGGTTTGGATCCTGGTTTGTCATGCGCCTCGCGGTAAAACTCCGCAAGTGGATTTTGAGGGTGTGACACTATCGATTAGGAGTAGGCCTTGTCAGGCACCAATAATACTATCCAAATATTCTTCGGTTTTCGATTTCACACATACACACGAAATAAATGGTTACAGTAGCGAGGACTCAACCCCGAGTGGCGAACAACAAACTCAAGTACTCATCATGCCGCTCATCACATTTTATCTTTTGAAAAACATTTCAACATGTGACAACATTTGACAAACATATCTTTCCCTCAAGTAAAACAGTAAAGAGGGGCCGTGAAACTCACCTGAAGTACAACCTACAATCAAATAGCAGAGAATAGCAAGTCCATGATCAAGCACCTACGAACGTCCTAATGCGTGTAAGTCACTAAGTCTATAGCGTGTGTTTTCCGGCAAGTTGTACACCCAACTCCCAACACCACCATTTAAATATAATTCCCCGTTTAAATTAAACATATGTTCTAGGTCTGTTGGTGATGGATTACCCTCGTTACAAGTTACACTTATACTTCCATGAATATTAATTAACTTGTATAATATTGTTCTTGACTCGACTCACTTGACGTATAATTATTTTCCCATTAAATAATTATACTAAGATCTTGTCGATCGATATAATATTTTTCAACACTCGACTCGACTCACTTTACCATATTTATTTTCCCATTAAATAAATATACTAGGATCTTGTCGATTCGATATAACATTTTTATTACTCAATTCGACTCACTTTACCGTATATTTACTTTTCCATTAAATAAATATACTAGGATCTTGTCGATTTGATAATATATTTTCATTGTCAAGTCCATATGCTCGTTTTAAACGTTTAATCGTTAGATTATTTACGCTATTTTCCCCCATGAATAAGTTTCCAACACTTAGGAAAGTGTTATGTATTTTCACCCAAATTATATATTTTAAGTCCTTAAAATATATGTTTTCGTTCCCACATTTAGACGTAATAATACAAATACTTATTTGTCCGTTTTCACCTCTTAGTCCGTTAACACGTCGTAACACATCCAAATCCGATTCAATTAATCTTGTATGTATATTTTGTTAAATTTTTCAAGTTTCCAACAATATGTATTCTTGAAATTATTCATCCTTTAATTTCTACATGTTTTTACTTGGAAGTTTATAAATACATTTGTATTTTTAATACAAAGACTTGGTTACTTATACATAAAAATGCTCCAACATTTTTATATTCCCATTTATATAAAAGTGTTCATTTTTATACAAGTTTTCACCAAGTTTTTATTTTCTCTAACATTATTATAAAAACCTTTGTTTTTATACTTTTCCAACATGTTAGGAAATTTATATTTTATAAATCCTTATTTTTATAAAAATATTTTTATACAAGATATACACTTGTAAATTTGCTACCATTTACACAACCAACCTTGGAAAGTCAACATTTTACACATTTAACACCAAACTTTCCAAAGTTACATTTTTAGATGCAAGTTTCTAAAAATGGCATTTTATGTCCCTTAACTTCTAAAGTTTCCAAAATAGTCCTTTAACTTTTAAAAGTTACATTTTTTCTCCCAATCCTTCAAAAGTGACAATTTTCTACTAAACTAGTAACTTTATTTTGTCATCTTTGTCATGGTAGATTATTTTTGTGATCCAACATTATCTATAGTCCATAATAACCTTATTAAGGATATTATTAGATGTATTTAGTGTAATATGTCCAACTTTACATCTTTCAAGTGTGTAACTTTGAGTATGTAAACTTTATGTAATTTATTTTCTAACAAGATCAACACCATATCAAGTTTTAGATGATTATTTTATGAAGATTTAAACCACATTTAAGGTTATTCAAATTTTATTCTTAATCTATACTTAGATCATTATTTTCTTCAAGTTTTTGTGAACTTTAGGAAACTACAAAAATAATACATAACCATCACCATATTTTCGGCCCTAGTATACATTTATATCACTATTTTAGTCTTAAAAAGCATGTGTTTTATCATGTAAAGTTCCATCAAGTTAACCCATGTACAACTTGCTTTCTAGATAACAAAACATAAACTTTTAAGAATAAGAATGAGATCAAGAATACTTACAACTAGCACAAGGCTAGGGAAGCTAAAAATAGTTGATTTCGAAGGGGTTTAGTGTGTTCTTCTAAGGTGGTTAAGCTCCAAGCTTGAAACACACAATTAGGGGTTTGGAAATGGAAGTTTATGGATGAATTTGGAGTGTTAAAACTTGAAAATGGATGTGTGTGGGTGGATGAAAACTTACGACCACAAGGTAGAAGAAGAAAGAGTTTTTCTTTTGGTTTATCAAAGGTTGTAATCATCCAATCTTCTTATAATCTTCCAAAGATCTCATGGATTCATCATATCTAACTCTAGATTTTCTAATCCCTTATTTTATGGAAATTGGTACTAGGAATGATCTTGTTAGATCTTAGGTGGGTGCTTGGGCCGATTATTAGTAAGGAGATGGAGGATTTTTATAAATCTTTTAAGGACACAACAATCTTGTACACAATCTATCCAAGATACTCCTAATCCTTCATAGATTTCCCATATTTGTTTGTACAAAAAAGATTTGAGTATGGTTAAGGGATTGGGGGACGGTTGGGTTGGGATTTTTGTGGGGTCCATTCACCAAAAATATCTACTAACTAGTGTGTTAACATTTAAACATAAAGTTCGGGTTTCGTTCGGGTTTTATTCGGCTTTTAATTACGAGTTATTCAGACATTAAAGTAGCCTCAAATAACCCTTAAACATAACCTAGTTTAAGTGTTGGTTGATTAGTTAGGCTTTCGTTGGGTGAAATTATAAGTTATACGTGTACCGGGTGCGGTACGCGCACGTTATTCGTTACCGGGAGATTTGTATTTAGAGTTTTCATTTATGGTTTTGGAGTTCCAAAACACATTATATTTCATGAAAATACCCTTTATTTTACATCCTGGGTGTCCGGGATCTTTTTCATCTTTTTAATTTTTACCGGGTAATCACCAACGTCCGTTCCAGACAAGTTTATTCGCACGCGATTTCGTCGTGCTTCAACATTAAACATGTGCATCCCTATGCATCTTATGGGGAATTTGCTATTCTCTAAGGGCTAAATTAATCCAATTAATTTAAATATGCACTTAAACCGTTAATTACATATACTAATTACGTACGGAAACACATCGATTTTTGCCGGATGTTACATTCTCCCCCCGTTAAGAGAATTCCGTCTCGGAATTCAATTCAAGTCCTCCGATACATTAGTACCCTTGAACAGGGCGAGATGTTTGCAACTCACGCGATCTCCTCTTTTCTAAGTGAACTCAGGTTCACGCTAGGTTCATGCTTAGCGTAAACACAATATCATGATCCAACTACGACTAAGCTCTTGGACATCCCAATCTGACACATCTATCGGTTCCCGAAATAGTAGAGCTTAACGTCAGCCGGACTTCCGTCGATCGAGGAATTGACAACACTTCCTCGGTCTTGACTTGCGGAATTCATCAAGAGTCCCACTAAGCTCTTGCGATAGTTCGAGCTTAATCATCACAAGGCCAATTTTGACCGATATCTCTATGCCACTGGGGTGTCAAGAATTTGGCCTACTACAATTTCTATGCTTATCCACACCCTTTCAGAGTATAACTCTCAGTGAAAACCTATTACTAGTTCGAAGTTCTTAAGGCCTACGCATTGTCCGTATAACTTCTTGATAGGTTCACATCTTATCCAAGCAGTCTCTAATCTGCAAGATTTATTGGCCATCTCTCGAATAACTCAAACCAGATTATGTGTCTATCTCTGTCTGTCATTCGACGTACTAGAGATGTACATGTATGCCCTTCAAAAGGCTTTGAGCAGTACACCCCGAACGTTGGGATGATAATTCCTATCACATAGGAAATTCTGGCAATGAAGCACACGAATTCGATGTGCCACGGACATCAATCGTGTCAACACGGAACAATTCCGTCAAGTACATTCAATTTGTCCGAGAATGACAAGCCATACTCATCTCAAATCGAGTATCCCGGGCTAGTGTACATAGTTTGTCGAACTTGAGGTAGAGTGACTACTACAATCTGATATAATAGAAGTCGGCAATCCAATGTCTAGCCACGACTCTCCAATAGTATAGGTAGCTATCCATATGCCTCATCTCGGAGCTACAGATGAGTAAGGAATGAGAGGGTTCCAAACGTCAATCAAACATCACTTGGGTCGCATCCCGACCACAGGACACCTCGGGTGGCATGGTAATGTTAAACACGTGATTTTACTGTACCACATAATAGTTATAAAAGTCCCCTTGGAAACCTCGTCGGGTATCCCATTTTATTTATCCTTCGGCTCGACTCACTTTACCGTATATTTACCTACCCACGTCATCACCACCATTGATTACGTGACGCCTATGTGACATGAAAGACATCTCATTTGGGTTGTCCGCATACCCAATAGTCTTACTCATTGCCCACTTAATAAACAAAATGACCATCAAGACAGATGAAAATCTGGGATGTGGGCATATCAACATGACATTCGTCAACCGAAACACAAAAAAAAAGGGTTTATTACAAAGTCTGATTAATAGTATGTATATTGCACACCTATAATAATCTGATCTCTAAACCATACAACCCTCATATACAAGACTAGAATTTGGACTTAAAATTCGGTGTCAAAGCAAGCCACCATGATTTTCGAGATCATAGCACGGGCAAAAGGAACATAGCTCATGCTATACCTGTTCATCACCATATTGGGAAAATAAAAAAGCTAATTAGATTACCGAAAACACGTCTGCCAACTAACAATAAATTTATGTGAACATACCAAATAAGAGCACCAAACTCCAAGATGATTGCCACCAGCGTCAATAGCTTGTTATGAACCTGCATACTTCTTGTCATCAGTAAAAGGTGGAAGAAAAAGCTATATATATAAGCACATTGATCCAATACAGTAGCACTCTTAAGTAGATAACCACAAAAACACTTATACGCAATGCTTGTAGATATAGTGGGAAAGAGAGAGGGACGGTGGTTATACATTTACATGACCGCCTTATGTATCAAAACTAAAGCAATACATGCGGTTAATTTAGTTCTGTCTCAAACAGCCGTAGTATTCATACACAGGTACATTAGTACATACTTGTATTAAGATAATAAGGATATAGCTGACTTACATAGAGAGCACATAACAAGGCAAGTAATATGCTCGCAAGATACAAGGCAGTCGCATAAATTCGAACAGGATCAAGCATCATATTCACTTGCCTCTTAGGGCCTATTAAGAATCCTGTGCTGCCCATACAACAGAAAAAATTAGCAAGTCAAAACTCACTACATATAAAATAGCTATAAAAATGGTTTTGGTTAATATTCAAAATGATATAGAAGACACATCTAGTTGGGTAAAGCAGCAATAATTAGACATCAATTCCAAATAAAATAAATCATATTATAATGTTAAAACTCTACCCTTAGAAACCGTTTCATATAATGTATTCTCTCCGACCCGTAATGATTGTCCACCAGACACCAACTGCTAGATTATTCTCGATTATAAGTACAAAACAGTAGCAAATTAATAAGTTTTGAGTTAAATGCCATTTTCGTCCCTGAGGTTTGACCGTTTTTGCTAGTTTCATCCAAAACTTTATTTTTTCTCATTTGAATCCAAAAGTTTTCAAACTCTTGCTGGTTTCGTCCAACTCGTTAACTCCATCCATTTTTTCTGTTAACTTTTTGTAAAAAGACTAAAATACCCTTATATTTTATATTGTTTAATAAATAAAATCTTTATTTAAGTCTCTCAGTCTCCTAAGTCCTACCCCTCTCTCTCTCTCTCTATCTCTCTCTCTCTTTACCCCCTCTCTCTCCTCTACCTCTCTCTTTCTCACCCTGCCTCACGCCGGTGGAGTGAAAGGGCCTCACCCACCTGTTCCACGCTAACATACACGAACCACAACAGGTAAGTCAGTAAGCAGATTGCATCCCGTCCCCTACTCTGCATATCGGATAGTAATTATTATCTTAAATATCAAACAGAGGTATCTCGGCATTGGATTTGTCTTGAAATAATTATCTGTTTTCAACCTTAGAATGTTCGAATTCAAGGTTTTGATTGTTGCAGTTGGAGCTCCATAACCAAGTTTTTGTTATGTTTGCTTATGTGATGTGTAATGTTCACAGATTTGGCCACTGGTTGTATGTTGCCTACGTGTTTGTCTCGTGATGTTCGTCCTCGTGTACGCTCAATATCTTGGTCTCCTCTTGGATTGGCTCCTAATGTTGGGTATGCACTTCTATGATCCATCAAGGATGAAGCATTGTAAAAGTGACTTATAGGCTATTAGGTTTCACTTTTGCGAGTAATAACCCCAATAAACGCTCAACTCTGGTTCGATTTTATTTCTGTATAGGTGTCTGCTTGCTGTTTGCACCACTAAAGGGGTAGGTAGTTAAGGTCTACTGCTCCCCTTTTCGTGAATTTTCTGCAGAGTGGGTAAAGGTATGCAATAACCCTTTTTTTGTAGTGTAAATCAGGATATCTTCATAGACAGAGAGAGGTAGAGAGAGAGAGAGAGAGAGAGAGAGAGAGAGAGAGAGAGAGAGCAAAGAGAGGGGTAGGACTTAGGAGAGAGAGTATTAAATAAAGATTTTATTTATTAAACAATATAAAATATAAGGGTATTTTAGTCTTTTTACAAGAAGTTAACAGAAAAATGGATGGAGTTAACGAGTTGGACGAAACCAGCAAGAGTTTGAAAACTTTTGGATTCAGATGAGAAAAAATAAACTTTTGGATGAAACTAGCAAAAACGGTCAAATCTCAGGGACGAAAATGTCATTTAACTCATAAGTTTTCATATCTTTATTATTATTAGAAAGAAAGGTGAGAGGCACCTTGGTGGTCATCTTCTATTAGTATTATCAAATACTGTTAGGAGGGGTTCAATTATTGTGTATAAATCAGCAGCAGCCATTTAGAAGAAGAAAAATGGTGATCAATATAATATAAACTGTGGTGAAGCAGCATAACAAGAATTCAAAATACAAAGAAAGAGAGAGAACTGAATTCAATGCAAACCTCCCAAGTGAAAGCAAATTTCCAAAGGTGAATGCTACACCAAACTTGATTGGATTAAAGAAAACTAGCAATGACTGCAAAGAACAAAATTAGTTAGCTACAGTTATTTTCTGACATTAAGTGGAATTTAACAACCATTTCAAATTCACAAGTACAAAGCTTGATAATAGAAAGATAAGAAGACCATCTGGGAAGCAACGCAGATGTGGATCAATTTTTTCCTTGTGCTCATATGTCATCGAAAATAGAATTCTAGCTTAACTGGCATAGCATCATAGTTACAATCTGGGGCCGGGGTGATAATTTCTTTGGTAGTAACTTATTCTAAAAACAAGTTGTAAAGCTAAACCATATGCCAAATTATTCGTTGAGAAACAAATGAGAGAGTATACATGAGCTATTAATTGATTGAGAACCTCACATGGCTTCATAACCCCCTTGCTGTAAGCCTGTATCCTAAAAATCTCCAAAAGTACAATGCTGTAGTTTAAGGTACTTGGGAACAATATATGAGTTGGACATAAGAGTGTAAAACTGTAAATGTATTATTAAGAGATGTGCAAACACATATTCGGTAGAAAAAAAACCAAAACTAACGAGTTCATTTGGTTGGTTCACATGGCACACGGAGTTTTGTAAGCAAATGTTGTATGTTGTTTGGAAGTTTAGCATGTCCCATAAGACCATGAAAAACCCTAACTTACAATGGCAAAAGTACCTCTAAAAAGTAGATGAAGCATTATTTTTTAGTAGAAAAACTAAAATGCAATTATGATTATCTAATTAAAGTCATTTAAACTAACTCAGGGTTTGCTATTTAGATGGCATTAGGATGATAAGAACATATGTATGTTATTATAATATAGGTTCAAAAGTATAAAATATAACGAAAGAATATGAAGAAATCATTTATTTCATGTATAGAACTTGCAAGAAAATATAAGCTTGTTGGCAACAAATGATGTAATGTTGGGTTTAAACTCACCATAAGTGTACACGTCAAACCAGAAACCAAACATATGGCAAATCCGTATAGCCTCTGTTAGAAGAAGAGAGAGAAAGCAAATTAGTATTATTGAACATGGCTGGCGCGGTTGAAGAGCAACATTATACAAGGCATCAGTAAAATGGAACCTAACTAATGATAAATGAGAACAAAATATATTACGCTGGAAACAAAAAATGGAGGTTTCCTTCAAACTGAAGGGTTAGGTAAAAAATATGAATCATAAAATAAGTTATCCAATTCAATAACCAGAAAAAAATTGAAGCATATGTTGCAACGAAACATATATAATATTTCGGAAGTTATATGTAGCCAGGTTCATTATATTTGGATCCCATAACCACAATGAAAGAAGCAATGCTGAAAACCATATAAATAGTTAACACGTATGTATATCTTAGAAGTAAATCAGGCCAGTTGCAAAGGTCTTGGTATCAACAAATCAAACAACATAATACTACCAGGTATGGCATTCAAGGGCCTAGTTCCATTTGAACACAGATTCAAATGCACTTATTTATTAAGTTCCATTTCAAGGTCTTGGTATCAACCCAATACAGTAGATATGTTGAGGTGATTAAAGGTGAAAGTCTTGTTAATAACTAGTCGGGCAAAGTTCGGCACCATCTGATTCACCTGTGCTTACAAGCAGCTACTGCCAAACTGAAAATTGCTCCTACTGACAAAGGAAGGAAGGAAAGAAGGGATTTGTGCCAAACTGAAAATTGCTCCTACTGACAAAGGAAGGAAGGAAGGGATTTGTAATCCTACTAATAGAGTGGAGGTGTTGTGGTAGAAGCATCCTAATGATAACCTTAATCAAAGATGAAACCTAGAGGGTAGGGTAGGGTATATGTTCAAATATAAGTTCAGGGTAATAATACAATGGATGAGATGAGAGTAAAATATGAGATCTACTACTAATACTACTACATAAGAGTTCCGATCTGAGATTCCTTGGGAAAGTGTGAATGCAAATAGATAGATAGATAAGTTAATAATAATAATAATAAACAAGGAAGGAAGATACCTGTTTGGTGGAAAGAGTACAGTTGCGATTGAAATCGTCCATGAAGGCAAAAGAGGATTCTTCTTCTTCATCGGCGGCAGCGTGTTGTTGATGATGGTCGTCTTCTACTTCTATTCCGACGAGCATCCTCATCTTCTCCATTGCCTGACTCATCTTCTCCATTCTTCCTTTCCTCTCCTCTCCTCTCCTCTGCTACTACCTTTTCTACTACTTCTAACAACCGGTTGGTGACTGCCTGCCTGCCTGCTTCATCGGTATCATTTAACCATCCTTTTTTTTTTTCTCTATTTTCATTTCATTTCACTTTTTTTTTTCTTATATATATCTTTTGGAGACTTAATCGTAATTAAAATAAAAAACCCGATTAGATCTTACCAGCAAAGGCATCCGTGCAATGTAGCAGCGAACACAACCACTTCTATAGATATGCATGGTTAAATGATCTTATTAATCAATCGGTTGATTGGTTCGGTTTATTTAATCAAATTGTTGGTTTTCACTCCGGCTAATTTGATTTTGTTAATAATCAAAACCTAACTTTGATTAAAGTATAAGTCTACTAAAGCATAGGCTTAGGGCCCCACTATAAGATGTCATTTTATATTTATATCGGGTCTGTTTGTGTAGTACTGGTCTATAGCACGTTCCCAAAAAAGGCAATACGGTTAGGTTAAAAATAAAAACGGGAAAGTGAGGACTGGAAATCGAATCATGTAGTTACAACAAAAAGTCGAACATCTAAATAATAAAATCATGATCTTCAAAATCCAACTATATTCTGTTGTGCTCTTGCTCTGATTCTTTTTACAATCAAAATTGAGAACGAAATCACAATCTAAGGTGTTGTAATTAATGACTTAGCTTGAAAAACAATTCGTGAGGGTCAAAAGTCACAGGACCCTTAAACAAAGAAGGCTAAAGTCAATATGTATAATTTTTTTGGATAATAACGCGTAAATTTATACTAAGCAAAAATACAAGACACCCTGATCCCATCAAATATTCGCACCTGAAAACAAATATTAGTTTACATAGCTACAAGTTTCACCATGAATATACTCTTGAAATAAAATATGTGCCAACTTCTAGAAAAAATGCTAATAAAGAATGTTAATCAATTCGTTAAACATAATACAGAAATATAATAATAAATCAGATGTATCCGTTAGTCCAGTAAAGGTTGACAGGGAAGACAATGCCATGAGGATGATTATGTTGTCCGGGTTTCCGTTTAGGGTGTACAGTTAGGACGGCTTAAGGAGATCAGAGATCTCATTTATAGAGAGGAGTGGAGGACAAATTATGGATGTGCAAGTAATGGTGTTAATTAGCCTCTAATCTCTCATAATGATTTCTATTTATACACCCAAGGGGAAACCCTATTTTATGGTTTAGTAAGGGTAATTACGTCTATCACATAAGGACCAGTTAAACCAATAGCGGTATTGAAGAAACAACGGGTATCACGGTGATTAATACTAACCACCGTGGGGTGAATACACGTGTTTACTCAAGAATGACCCTTTGCCCACACCGGAGGTGAACCGTAACCGAGAAAGTAAATATAAGTGTGTGTGTGTGCGCGTTTGGTGAAAGTGAGAACATGAGAATATAAGTGGTTCGGTCGTTAATGACCTACGTCCACTGTAAAAGGTCAAATATTTATTACTTTGGAGATTACAAAGTGTTACAAAGATAATTTTTGTTCTAACTCTTGCATACAAGTGATGATTTTCGGATCCTTTGCAATGGAGATGAAGTCTTCTATTTATAGGAGAGGTTGTGGGCCACGTGAGATGGCCCACGAGAGTAATATCCGATCTGGGCTTCCATCCGGGCCCAAAGTCATCGGCCTTAGAAATTGGCGGGAAAGTGGGTGCCATTAAATGCTGACGTGAGGGAGAATTGGAGCTGGTCTGCAAAAGTTACACTTGGCGCCATTTGATTTGGCGTCGGCGGCTTCCCGTTCTGACACAACATGGTTGACTTACCTGCTGGCGTCTGACGTGACGTCTGGCAGCAGCATGGTGGAAGCATGGGAGTAGTCACGTCACTGCTCCCGTCAGTGGTTGTTGGACCACTCCTGACACGTGTCGCCGTCTGGTTGGCGTGAAGCTTGCCCAGATTTGAGTGAATCTTCTTCATTCTTGATCTTCCGTACCTTGTACCAAAAGCTGAGGTTGGGCGAATATTCCGCGCGTAGACATACACGCGGATATTCCTTTAGGATGATGTGGCTAGTCATGCTGCGCATGAACTGTGATCGCGCGCCAGATTAGATTTGCGGGTGTTAGCAGCCTTTAGGCGGTCTGGTGTCACACCACGACAACGGCGGAAACACGTGGCATGGACGCGAAAGAGAAATGCTTCATAGCCAAGATTAAACAAACACGTAATTTAGAAAATAAACATTCATTAGACGGCGGAAAGTATTTTGTTTAAATACACGTCCCAAAATGTAGTTTTTAACAAAATAAGGATTTTCAACTATTTCCCAATCCCATAGGAAATATTAGTAAATCCCTAACAAAAGTCCGTCTCGTCTTTATTTCGCCCGCCCTAGCCATTGCACGCCTTCACATTCTTAGTTACCTGAAAGATATGTTAGGGAAAACGTCAATATATAAATATATTGGTGAGTTTCACAGGTTTTGACACACAAATAAATTAACATTCATTTGTAAATAAGTGCGCATAACGAAATAAGAAATGTGCTACATATGCTATTAGGGTTGCAAGTCCTAATACCGATGGAATCCCCATAGGCCCGTAACCAAAACCAGACTATTTTACTTTGCCCCGCAAGTTGTTTACATGGTAACAACTAATTTAGAATATCGTTGCACCCCGTGGTCCTTCCGTGTTGATCGCTAATCAAACGGGGTGGGTCTCGTCAAGAACCAATAGTACTATTCCCATATTCTACGGCTACATCCCTTTGTATAAATGGTTACAGTTAACTGCGGAGACTTGACGTCCCATGTGACTTTACCGTTACCCATGTGCCCATCTTATGTACCATTTCATACTTTTACATGTTATCGCACATTTAATTCTTTCTTACATATCTTTCCCCCAAGTTTAAAAACAGTAAAACATAAAAGGGGCCGTGAAAACTCACCTCAAGCGTGTCACGAAATCAGAAAATAGTCTTTGCCAAGTCCAATGCGAGACCACCTACATGTGTCCTAACTTAATAAGGCACCGGTCTCAAAGTGCGTGTCTTACTGGCAAGTTGTCTTTCCCCAACTCCCGACACCACGTTTATACTTACGGTTTAATTAGGAATATACCCTAGTCTTAGGTCCGTTGGTGATGATTTATCCCGTTACAAGCTTCACTTAATCTTATATTATAACCGTTGATATTAATTACCAAGTTAGTTGGTTTTGTCATCGTGAACCCCGATCATTGCCCGTTTTCCTTACACGTCATGATCTTTAAACATATTTATCAATATGTATTTACTAACTTGTATTAATATTTCGTTATATCTTTCGACTCGACTCACTTTTATTATATATTTATTTCCCCATAAAAATAAATATACAAAGATCTTGTCGAACGAGATTCATTTCATGTTAAGTAGTTATTTGTCTCATAAGTATACATATACTTATAATGACATACTTAGCTGATTTTATTTCTTACAAACTCTCCCATTTTACTTCCAACACTTAGGAAAGTGTTTATGTATATTTTTCACCCTTAATAATTGTAAGTCCCAAAAATAACACGATATCAAGTAACACAACGGATTGGCGGAATCAAAACGTTGTGTGATTCAAGAAACAAGATGAATAATATTAACCAAAAGTTTTCTATTGCATACGGTTTCAGAGAACCGTCTGATACAATGAGAGTTCTTAGAGAAAACTAAACCGCTAACCTAACAAATGACTAGAACATTACATTATATAGGTCATGCACTAGGTTTGGCCCACATGGCCTAGCCCAAGCCCAACCGAGAACTAAGTAGTTTTTGGCCCAAACACCTTAAATAACCGAGAACCCAAGTGTTCTCGGTCCTAAATAGTAAAACACAAATATAGATCATTAATATTTATTTGATAGCGTCAGTCTCATTATTATAGACCCAACAATCTCCCCCTAGACTGATGCTATCAAATGGTCTTCATAACTTGAATATCGCATTGTGATCTCCCCCTAGATTGTTGCTGGGGTGTTGGTGTTGTTTTGTTGAAAGTCTTCTTTTCTGTACTCTCAAACTCAGGCCTTTTCTTCTTCTCTCGGAGTAAGATCTACACTTGGATCATCATCAGCATGTGCTTGAACTCTTTCTAAAAGAGGATGTGAGAGGAGGATTCTCATATCTATTTCTTTTTCAATCTTTGTCTTTCAAGCAGGATCACAGGTACTTCTGCATGTGTACTTTCATTATCAGAACATGCAATCACATCAAGTTCTTCTGCTCAGGTACATCTTCTTATCACGGTGCTTCATGCTTGTCAGCAACTGAAAATCATTCTTCATCAACCCCTGTTTCTTGATTCATATTAAATTCTGCACATTCTCAGAATTTTGTAAGCAAACGTTTAAATATAACAGAGAATCCAGTATACGCATGAACACCTAGTACTTCTGAGTACTTTCACACAAATTCAAAAATTCAGATTTCTTTCACTGTGGATAATCGGTCAAATCTTCAAGAATGGTTGATTTTTATAAAACTAAAACTAAAATAAAATTAAACTCAAAAGCAAAACAATAAGAATCAAAATAAATGAAAAAGAAATTGAAATAAAAATAACTACACATTTTTTTTTTCCGGGGGATTGAATCACTGTGATTTAGACTAAGGGACACTTATCAACACGGGTCTACTCCAGTCGGTCCGGGCAATTGCCAGTATATTTGTCCACTTAAACTTATTGCCTTAGACCTTCTTATTTGACTGTCCGTAATTAATTTATCATGTTTTGGTGTATTAATTATGGACACTCAAGCAAGTCACAATCAAATCCAAGAATTATATGCGGTACACTCTATGATGCAAGCAGTTTCCCTACCACATATTTTCACAGTGTCTGTTCTAGAATTCTGAAACCTTGACTAGGACTTGGTTGAGAAGAAAAAAGAATAGATCATTTAGAAATAGAATGGTATAATATACAAATCAATTTGATTTCTCAAATGATATAGGTTTTGTGTTTTGGGCTCTAGAGGGCCTCTTTTGTTGTGCACATTGGCATCTTTTTGGGCTCATTGGCCTCTTTTGGCGTTTTTGATCTACAGCTCGACAATGTACAGCTAGGTCAGCATATATCTGGATGCAGCAGAAACTGACATTGCCTAGCATCCCCAGGTCTTTGCTTACACAAAACAAAGGAGATACACGAGTTTTTGAGAAAAGGGTTTCAGATCTAGAACACAGTGTGTATCGGGACGTCACACGAGCATTCAAATAAAAAATGTACCAATTCCAAGTGATGTTTCCTACTGAGGCCATATGATATCTTTAAGTGTGTCACTAGATCAGCCAATTTTCTAGTCGTCAGGACCAAGCCTACCGACACATCACCTAGAGCCTAACCATTTCAATACTGGTCTCACGTGTGTCAGCCTTTTTCACAAGTGATACAACAAAAACTCTTTTATAGTTTTCTTTGTTTTTGCATTTTTCTCATTTTCTCTCCTATCTCCCCCTAAATTTTATCAACTGGTGGTATGTTGATAGCGGCTGCTCCAGGCATATGACAGGGGAGTTGAGATTGCTGATTGAATTTATGAAATGTGATGGAGGTTATGTGAACTTTGCTGGTGCCAAAGGCGGGCGCATCTCAGGAAAGGGGAAGGTCACTAATGGCAAGATCACCTTAGAAGGAGTGAACTATGTGAGGAGCTCAAACACAATCTCATGAGTGTCTCACAAATTTGCGACAAGGGGCATTCGGTTCACTTCACCAAAACTGAAGCTTTAGTGTTGAAACCAGGGGTGGTAATTCCTAAAGAGTGGATAATCATGAGGGCTCCTAGAAGAAACGACACATACATCATGGACATGAGTATACCTAACGATACTTCAGAGGAGACCACATGCCTTCTTTCAAGAGCATCTGAATCAGATTCACTATTATGGCATAGGAAAATGGGGCACATTCACTTCAGAAAGCTGAACTACATTGTGAAAAACGGTTTGGTGACAGGTGTTCCTTTAAAAAGCTTTGGGGTTGAGGATAAATGTGTCCCTTGTAAAAAGGGAAAGCAACACAAGAAACCTCATCACCCTAAAGCTATCAACACCATCTCTGCTCCTTTCGAACTACTTCACATGGACCTATTCGATCCAGTGAACGTTAGAAGCGTTGGTGGTAAATTCTATTGCCTTGTGATTACTGATGATTTTTCCAGATTCTCGTGGGTGTTTTTCTTAGGTTCGAAGGATGAGACAGGAGAAGTCTTAACAAACTTCATTCTTCAAGTAGAGAATCTATTCAACACCACTCTCAAGAGAATCAGAAGCGACAACGGCTGGGAGTTCAAGAATAGCACGTTTTCAATCTTTTGCATTCGCAAGGGAATTGAACATCAATTTAGTGCTCCTTATGAGCCACAGCAGAATGGAGTCGCGGAGAGGAAAAATAGGACTTTGATTGAATCAGCGCGGACAATGCTAGCTGACTCTAAGCTTCCTGTTCAATTCTGGGGGGAGGCTGTGAATACAGCTTGCTATGTTTTGAATAGGGTTTTGACCGTCAAGAAACACAATAAAACGTGTTATGAACTCTTGAACGGTCGAATACCAAATATCAAAGATTTTGAACCATTTGGGACGCCTTGCACTATTCTTAAAAATAAAAACCAACCAAAATTTGGTGAGGTTTCTGATGAGGGATTTTTGCTTGGTTATGTACCCGGATCACCAAATAAACGCGTTTTTAATAAATCTAAAGGTGTAGTAGAAATTGCTTTCAACATTGAAATAACTAGTTACTCACCAAAGGATAGTGCACAGGAACCCAATTGGATGTTCGAATATGATTCTGTTTTTAAATCCTTTAACATTCCTCACACCTTTAATGCAGAACCAGATGAAGAACCAGTGATTGTTGCTGAGGATGACGATGACTTTGTTTCACCTCATTCAGTAGTCCCAATTTCTGCAGAAAAGGACAAGACAGATGCTCAAGCAAGCTCTTCGGGACATAATCAATCTACATCTACCGAACCTGCCACCGAACCTGAAGAAGAACCTTTCACGAACCCGTTCGGGACAAATTCTACTAATGAAGAAGTGGCTACAGGAGCAATTGGCTCGAACTTAGATGATGAATTAACAGTTGACACAGTGGCATCAACACGTGCAAATAAAGATCATCCAGTTGACTATATACTGGGAGATCCTACCGCGGGAATTCAGACAAGGAGAAGCTTTGCGACTGCCAACTGCATGTACGCAAGAATTAAAGACTCAGGGATTGTGAACAAATGTATGAAATGCTTTATCTCATAGATCGAACCGAAGACGTATCAACTGGCTCTCCGTGACAACTCGTGGGTAGAGGCAATGCAGGAGGAGCTGGCTCAGTTTAGGAAGCTCAAAGTCTGGGAGTTGGTCGATCTCCCTCGGGGTGCACAGGAAATTGGCACCAAATGGGTTTTTCGGAACAAGAAAGATGATAATGGTGTTGTGGTCAGGAATAAGGCTCGACTAGTGGTCAAGGGGTTTAATCAACAAGAAGGGATAGACTTCAATGAAGTGTTTGCACCAGTTGCTAGGCTAGAGGCAATTCGCTTGTTTTTGGCCTTTGCGTCTCATAAAGGATTTAAAGTTTATCAGTTAGACGTTAAAAGCGCCTTTCTGTACGGAAAAGTCCAAGAGCTGGTGTATGTCTCTCAACCACCGGGGTTCACAGATCCAGAATATCCAGATCGGGTCTATAAACTTGACAAGGCCCTTTATGGACTTCATCAGGCACCCAGGGCATGGTATGAGACTTTGTCTTCTTACCTCTTGAACAATGGCTTTGAGAGAGGAAAGATTGACTGTACACTTTTCATTCGGAGAAAAGGAGAAGATTTTCTGCTGGTACAGGTGTACGTTGATGACATCATCTTCGGGTCACCAAATGACAACTTATGCAAGGAATTCGAGCAGGTCATGAAAAGGAAGTTCGAAATGAGTGCTATGGGGGAGTTAAAGTTTTTCCTTGGTCTACAGGTGGATCAGAAGGCAGATGGAATGTTTATCCATCAAACCAAGTATGTGCATGACATCCTGACTCGTTTCAAGATGAATGATTGCACCCCTTATCATACTCCTCTACCGGTCAACCATGGTCTCGGTCCAGATACCGAAAGCGACAAATATGTCGACCCCACAGAGTACCGGGCAATGATTGGTTCACTCATGTACTTAACTGCTTCTAGACCTGACATTATGTTTCTAGTTTGTCTTTGTGCCAGGTTTCAAGCGGATCCAAAGGAGTCACATTGGGAATCTGGTCAAACGGATTCTTCGATACCTAAAGGGGAAACCCAAATTGGGAATCTGGTATCCAGCTGATGGCGAATTGGATCTTGTAGCGTATACAGATTCAGACTACGGCGGATGTAACCAGAATCGGAAGTCTACTACTGGTGGATGTCAATTTTTAGGAGGAAGAATCGTATCCTGGCAGTGCAAAAAGCAGACTTCGGTGGCTGTTTCCACTTGTGAAGCAGAATATGTTGCTGCTGGTAGCTGTTGTTCACAGGTTTTGTGGATACAACAACAGATGCGGGATTACGGTTTGAATTTCACTCATACTCCTATTCTTATTGATAATCAAGCCACCATTTCAATTACAGAAAATCCCAAACACTTTCCCAAAACAAAACATATAGACATAAGGCATCATTTCATAAGGGATTGTTTTGAGAAAAAGATGATTTATTTGAAAAAGGTTGATACTTTGGATAACCCAGCTGATTTGTTCACAAAAGCTTTCGATAGAGCTCGGTTTGAACTGTTAGTGCAGCTGAACGGGATGAGAAACCCGGAATAACTTTTCGTTTTCTCATAAGTGCTGAAGCTTTTAGTTTTTAAGTTTTTAGTTAGTTTTTACTTTGTGTTTTATTTGCTTCTACTTGGTTTCGCAAAAAAAAAAAAACCTATAGCAAATCTGGTACCTAATTGGAAATGATAGCACATTAGCTGTTGATTTTGTTACACTTAATAAAATTGAGCAGAAAAATTAAGGCTAAGTGTGGCTGCATCTTCATTATATGATGTACTGGTAGGCAATTGACACACGAATCTGGTCTATTAATTAAAATAGAAATCTTAATGACTGTTGATTATGTGGGACACATGTCATTGGCGTATGATTTTATAGTCTTAAATCTTGCGTTGATAGCGTGTTACAAAATTCGGAGGTTTCAGGTCTTTAAATTCTTAAATTTATCCAGGGATGATCTGACTGGTCTTTTGCTGCATCCAGATACATGCTGACCTAGACTTTGTCAAAACATCTTAAAAGAGCATACGATAAATGCCAAAACCCTCAAAGGCTAAAAGGCAATCAATCAAAAATGCCTAAAGCTGAAAATTCCTACCGCATAAAATGGTATTTGTCTTAACCCTGGTTGAGTACACGTTTGGTCACTTTGTTGCATCCAGATATATGCAGACCTGTACACCATCGTGTCTCGTACCTTGTAAATAACATGGATAATGGCAATTTACTCACCTGTTACGATGAACCTTTGTGCATGACTTGATCGCGGGGGTATGTCATGTCGTGGGTAACATAGATGATTCAGTTTAATACACTTAAATGCTAATATGGATTTGAAATCGTTAAGTGTTACATTGTTTATGTGGATACATAATACTGGTAATCGTCTTGGAATGCAGTCTTACACATTAAGAAGTTATTAAGAACATTAACTCAGTGTGACATCTCAATCTAGCTGATATGATCCTTTTAACCAGTGATTGCTATAACCAAAAATAGAATGTTTTTATGTTTGTATATAGTTTACTTGAATTGTCTTTACGTTCATTTATTTTACTTGTCCAAAAATCCAAAAAGATTTTATTTTGCTTCAGGATTTGACGCACGAGGAACGGTTGTTCTGTGGTGGATCTGACTGCTTAGAAAATTTTGCAAAACAGCATATCTTTTGAAAGCTTATGAATTTTAACTGCAAAACAATTTTTGTCACAGGTGGTTTATAGACTTTGTAAGTTTATATGTGTGATGATGGTTTACTTACAAGTTGGTTGAGTGTGACAGGTATTTTGATGATAATGATGGACGTGATGAGGTCTAAACCTCCTTTTGGACAAATTCATGTGATTCAATTTTTTTTTTTTGAAGAAACAGAGACAAGAAGACGACAAGACACTGAAGTTCTAAACAACAGTTGCTGATTTTAGAAGACTTAGCAGCTCAGGGGGAGAAATATACATATAGGAAGAAATATTCTATGTTTCAGGGGGAGTAAAAAGACTTCAGATCGAGTAATGCATTCGTGTAGAGCTCAAGCGGAAGTTTTTACAATCCAAGCTTATTCTCAGGGGGAGTTACTTAATTCTCAAGAGATGCTGAACATAAGAGAGCTGTTAAAGACTCAAGTTCACAAGTTGAAGAAAAGAAGAGAAGTGATCTGCCAAGTTCTTCTAAATTACTTTGGTAGACAATCTCAAGATCAAGCTGTTGAAGATTAAAGACTTCAAGTGGAAGACAATTGAAGATACTTTGAGATTTGAAAAATAATCTTAAAGAGCATCTGTCAAGGGGAGTTTGTTAGTGCAAGTTTGTGACAGATACTCAATCGGATAAACAAACGCTCGGTATTATTGACAGAAGACTTTATATTGTTCGTGTCGTTAGAAGAACTTGTCTAAGTTAGTTCGTGAATATGTAATTAAGCTTGCATTGTAAAAGCCCAACAGAAGCCCAGATAAAAGCCCATGAGGATGCATGTATATAAGCAAATGATGCATGGGGTTTTAGGGGTTGGTGAGTTGGTGGGTCTTGTGTCATAGAGAGTTTGAGAGAGAGAGCAAGCTAGGATTACAAGTTCATTGTGGTTCTTATTAGTTGTGATTCGATTAATAAGAAAAGCATTAAAAAGTTAAAAAAAAAATGTACCAATTCCAAGTGATGTTTCCTACTGAGGCCATATGATATCTTTAAGTGTGTCACTAGATCAGCCAATTTTCCAGTCGTCAGGACCAAGCCTACCGACACATCACCCTAGAGCCTAACCATTTCAATACTGGTCTCACGTGTGTCAGCCTTTTTCACAAGTGATACAACAAAAACTCTTTTATAGTTTTCTCTGTTTTTGCATTTTTCTCATTTTCTCTCCTATCTCCCCCTAAATTTTGTACATAAATAAAATAAAACACTATTTTTGTATTTTCCTTAAATATCTCCCTTCTCCCCCTAAATTTTGTGCATAAATAAAGGGAAAAGACAAATTTATGTATAAAATTTACCTAAAAATAAGAAAATCTTTTTGTTCTTTTCTATAACCATTCTCAAATAACGACCAATCAATCTTTTTCGAAGTTTATGCATCAAATTTAAATGTACCTGCCATGCTGACCTTACCTCCCTTATCTCCTTTGAAGGAAACATACTCTGTGTTAAAAGATGTAGAGGTATGTAACAGAGAGATGTCACCTAACATATGCTTGGAACAACCACTACCAACACACCAGTGGTTATTGATAATCCTCCTTGGCTGTCCCTGCATGAATAAGGAGATTAGTTAAAACTTGGTACCCAGGCCGTAGCAGTCCTGGGCTGTCCAGAAGCATCAATGTAAGACACTTCTTTCAAACACATATCCTTTAAATTTGGAATTGCTGCTGCTTTTGGTTTCCAAAGTTGTTTAGGCTTAACAAACGGTTTTGTTACTTTTGAAGTAGTAACCTTAGGTTTTTCAGGTTGTTTAGATTTGGAAATCTGTTTTTGTTCTTTAACAACCTTTCGTTTATTCTTAGCAGCAATCCAGTCACCATCGAATGGTTTAACCTTTGGATTCACATTTTTCTTTGTCTTAGGTTGGGAAACCTTCATCGACTTAGAATAATAGTTATCCCTAGGTGTAACCATCTGATGTTGTCTATAGTAAGGCACATAAGGACGATGTGTGCAATTTCGAGCAATGTGACCAGGAATTCCACAATTGTAACACGTCTACTTCTTCATGTAAGAAGCATATCCTGGTTCATTCGATCCAACAGAAGATGATATATGTGAGTGATAGAATCTGTTAGATGATTTGCTGGAACTGTCCTTAAACTTTCTGTTTTGTTTAGCAAATGTAGCACTCTTTGATATGTTAGCGTTTGCAGTTCCTGAAGATTCATGAGGACAAGGTTTTGTTTGTGCAGTTGGTTGTTTCTGTGCCCTTCTCTGTTTATGAGAGTTAGAACAAGTATGTTTTCTATTTTTCTGAAAACATTTTTCACTTTGTAAAACAGGTTTTGGTGGCACATATTTCTCAGTCGTGCCATTTACTCTTGGTTTCAAGAAAAACTTTGGCACATAAGGACATGCATTACTTGACAACTTTGAAGTTTTCAAACAATCATTATCAGTTTTAGCAAAAGCATTTGAGGTATGTTCATTGCTCTTAAGAACAGAGCCTACACTAGCATCACTTTTAACAGAAGAATCAGAAATTGTTTTTAGTTTAGAGTCATTAGAATTAAAATATTCTTCATCTCCTTCTGTCCATTCTTCAACTAAAACTGTTTCTGCACATGAAGTAGAAGCATCAGAATTATTCACACATTTAAATTCAGTAGTTACTTCTTTTACTGTTCCTGTCCCGACAGTTTTTGAATCAAACAAATTTTCCGAGTCAAATTTATCTGATGTTTCTGACTCAGTTGACAAACTTGAAGAGCTTTCAGAGTTTATAGATTTGGCAATGCTTTTAAACAACATAGATTCAATTGATCCTAACGAGGAATTTGATTTTGTTGAAGCTTTGTCAGCATCGACAATGTCAGAATTGTTATTTTCAGATTTAACATGGTTGCTCATTTCATCGCTTTCTGATTTAACAAACTTAGCAATAGGAACATCACTAAGTGGAGCAACATACTTAGATTGTTTCATGTGCCCTTTTGGTTCAGCAATCTTAATTGGCACAGACTTAACCGGCTCTACCACTAACCCCTTTGGCTCTGTTATCTTTATGGGAACACTCTTTGCGGGTTCAACCACCAACCCCTTCCCATATTCCATATTTTTCTCATTTTCTATTTCCTCATCTGAAAGAGGCAATCCGGTGTAGTTGTGATTGTAGGGAGGTGCAATTTCTACAAAACCTATACCAGCTCCTTGTTTTTCCCTAAACTTGAGTTTTGAACTTATCATTTTCTCAACACGCTCACTAGAACAATCAAATTTTCTAAAATGGAAATCGGCATTTTCAAATTTTGATTTCAAAGAATCTAGCTCAGCACTAAGTTCATCAATAACTTTCTTCTGATGCATTACAAGGCAAGTTTTATTGCTTAAATCATTATTGTATTGAACGATATCCTTTTCTAAGGAATCTACTCTAAGTTTATAGGCAGAGGTTCGGCTATTAAGACAACAAATCTTTCCTTTTAGCTCATCGTTTTCTCTTACTAACTCAGAGTTATATCCTACGTAATATTTAGCCTTTTCAGCACAAGCATTAGAGCATAGATCAGAAAATACCTCATGTGAAGCATGTTTGATATATCGTACCAGCACAGGAACCTGATAATCAACAGGTACTTGAACAACAGGAGCGGGCGTCGAAACAGTAGCAGGTATGCAACGTGGCTGAGCAGCAGCGTTAAGATTTTGCGCCTTTTGCTTGTCGTCTGAATCACAAGCTTTGATGATGGAGATGAGTCCTGACAGAGACAGATGTTGAAGATCCTCCGTCTTCTTGATCACGGCAACATTCTTATCCCAGCTCTTTGGAAGAGCATTTAACATCTTCTTATTTACCTCAGATTTGTTCAAAGTTATGCTTGCAGTCTTCATTTCAGTTATTAGAGATACGAATCTCTCAATTTGATTTTCAAGGGTTTCACCAAGAATGTAACTGAACTGACTGAACTTATTCCGCAACATGTCCCTTCGACTTTGCTTCATGTCATCATCGCATTCATAAAATTCAATCAGAGAATCCCACAATGCTTTGGCAGATTTAGTCTCTCCATATTTTGAGACGATCTCTGGTGCTAAACCCATAATTAGTGTGTTCAGAGCCTTTTCATCAAGCTTGACTTGGTCCCAATCTTCATCTGTATATTCGGATTCAGGTTTAGGTAGTGTTGTACCCTTCTCTTCATCTATAACGTAAGTAATTTGAGTAGGACCTCTGCAAATAGCTCTCCAAACTTTGGCATCTTTTTCTTTAACAGCTTGAATGAACCTAAATTTCCATTCAGCAAAAGACTCCCCTAACATTAACATGGGAACCCGAGTACTTGTTGCATTCATGACTAGAATCAAAACCGAGAACTATATTCAAGTTCGAGAACCAAAGATGAATCAAGAACCAAGAGACTCCCGAAAACACACTTCTAATCGAGAATCAATGAAAATCCGAGAAACAGTAAGAAGTCCGAGAACCGTGTGAAATCCAACAAAATTATGAGAACAGAAATAAATCTCCAAAAACCGAGCTAAATCCGTCAACCGAAGCAAAAATCCGAAAACCACATGTAAATCCGATAACAAGTCTTGAAACCTGAGAACGTTGCAGAATCTAAGAACAACTTCACCCGAGAACCACTATGCGAGAACCTGCTCGAGAACCGAGAAATCCGAGAACTTGAAAAGCAAATTCAAGAACTTTTAATAGTGATCCTTCACCCGAGTTCTACTTTCCCTTGATGAGAACCGTAGCCGAAAACTTGATTTTTTTTAGATTAGCCAAGAACTCAATTACTCATATGAACCATTAATGTTCTCGTGCTTGGCTGCTTGTTTCAAGAATCTAGATAACTGTATAATGTTCCGTGAACCTTATTTGAGGTGTTTGGTTGCTCCAATAATTTTAACGTGCTTGTGAGCTTGCCTTTCTATATCTATAGTACCTTATTAAGGAGGAGAGATGAACAAAGTAGTCATTTTACCATCATTTTAAGATGGCATATGAAGGGTTTTATGCTTTATACTCTACATGTCATGAAAGTTTTTCCAATGCTACCCTTGAATGCAAAAACAACTTGTACATCCCTCCTCCAAATCAATTAACAAGAATTCAATGATGGTTCAAGAATTAATGTTGATTTTAATCATCTCTCTCTTCTATTCACCTTCCACCGTTTGTCTCTTGTAATTCTTCAATGGTGGTAAGGGTAAGGGTAAACATCAACAACAATCTAACCATTGAGGTATATAAACTGAGTTTCATGACTGGAGTACTCATCGATTAACTAACTATTGCTTTTTTTTTTTTGTCAGTGATGGTGACTACAGGACCAAGGCATAAGAGGGGCTCCCAGTTTGCTTTTATGCATTGCCTAAATAATTAATTGGAGAAAAATGAGGGTGTAAGTTGTGTTTTCTTTAATAATGATCGTAATCACCAGGTGTATTTTAAATTGTTTTAAAACTTTTGTTGCTTTAGGTTGCTCATGCAAGTGATGCAGTAATTCATCACCTTTTTAATGGATATAATATGTGGCAATCACCAAAGTATATCATCTTGTTTTGCTTAAACCTTTCTTATAAGTCATGCACCTGTGTGTGTAATGTTAGTGTGCTTTTCTTAATGCTATACATAGATTTCTGTAATATTAGATAATGTTTGTGCATGGGTTTTAGGTTGGATAAAACACCAGGTGATATGGAAAACAAGTAAGATTTGAAAAAAACATTCTTGACAGCAGACTTCCTTCATAGTAATCAATTGAGGCTACATGTGGCTTGGCCATGAAAAAAGTCCCGGTGCAAAACCTCAAGAGCAACGTAAGAAGTTACTGTCCTTTTTCATCGTTCTATTAGGATATTGTAAGGATAATTTTTGCACCGTTTAAGGATAATTTTTTTTCACCTTTTTAACTTTTCGCCCTTTATCGTTATGCTGATGATGAGATTAGTATTGGGAGGCTCAATGGATAAGGTCAATATTATAACAGTCATATTGGCATAATTGAACTTTGGATTTTATACCTTGTTAAGGAGGAGACATGTCTAAAAAAGTAATTATACACACATTTTAAGATGGGATGTCAAGAGTCTCATGCTTTAAACACTATATGTCATGTAAAACTTCCCTATAATACCCCTTATTGCATTATCCACTTGTATTATATATCTATGTTAAAAAATAAGTTACGCATCATCATTTTCAGAACATGTTCTCATCATAAATACATCAATTCATCATCAATACATCAATAACTGGCCGAACGAACACTTAAAATAACTTGTAATTGTCATTTGCCTGGACTTGCCTATTTTGGGCATTTTTTATCTTTTAATTGTAAAAGTTTATTTTTTTGTGAAAGAAGTTAAAACCTGGGCAAATTTTATTGATATAAAAAATAAAATGAACAGATACAAATACAAACTAAAATTTAATTATAATCACCGTCTTTTTCAAATTTTACGTTAAAACTAACATAAACTACTAACAAAAATGACTACCGCGTTTCATAAGATGTCAACCGGGACACCCGCCGCAACGCGCGGGCATTCCACTATTTCACTAGAATTCCATCCGAGAACCATTATTTGAATTTCTTGACATACTTATTTATTTCCTTATTTCAAATTTTTCAAATTGCCGTAAATCCTTGCTACAAACATGGAGACTATTAATTTCTTTTTATTTTTCTGAACTATCAAAATTGTCTTTCAAGCTTTTGAGATTTACTTTCCACTAACTTTGCTAGAAACATGGAAATTTTACCCAAATCAGCCAAAATAGATCTATCACCCCTTTTTTAATAAAAACTTTAGTGTTCTCGTGTTCTTCGTTCAAATACTGCCAAAACTCAAACGCCAATTAATAACCAAAATCAAAACAAAAAAACCACGAAACTAACCATAGGTCTTCCGTTGACAACTTTCTTGAATCTCCTTGATATCAAAACCGAGCCTTGAACAAGCTTCAATGGCTCTGATACCAATTGTAAATCCCAAAAATAACACGATATCAAGTAACACAACGGATTGGCGGAATCAAAACGTTGTGTGATTCAAGAAACAAGATGAATAATATTAACCAAAAGTTTTCTATTGCATACGGTTTCAGAGAACCGTCTGATACAATGAGAGTTCTTAGAGAAAACTAAACCGCTAACCTAACAAATGACTAGAACATTACATTATATAGGTCATGCACTAGGTTTGGCCCACATGGCCTAGCCCAAGCCCAAGCCCAACCGAGAACTAAGTAGTTTTTGGCCCAAACACCTTAAATAACCGAGAACCCAAGTGTTCTCGGTCCTAAATAGTAAAACACAAATATAGATCATTAATATTTATTTGATAGCGTCAGTCTCATTATTATAGACCCAACAATAATCCTTACATATATTTTGTTCACAAAATATATACATATTCTCTTACTTATAATAATTAAATCGTAATCGCCGCAATAACGTATACTCGTATCTTGTAGGAAGTTATACTCGTATACTTATCCGTCCGATTTACGCTTTTGTTCGATTTACACCTTGTTCATTTTATACTTTGTCCAGTTTACACTTTGTCCATTTTACACTTTGTCCGATAGCTCGTCGCATTAACATACGTCCGCTTTCCCGATTTCTTAACTTATATATATTTTGTAGGAAATCATACGTCTTGCCGGTTTACGCATTTTCCTACTTTCGAATATATATATTAGCTTGGATGTTTTATTCCAAAAAAATTTCTTACAACACTTTCACATCCCCATAAATGTAATAATGTTCATTTTTATATAAAACATCCCAAGTTATTTAAATTACCATTTTTCTTTCAAAAATGTTAATGTTTATATCTTTCAACACTTATGGTAAATTTATATTTTTATAAAATACTTTTTATAAAAATATCATAACCATTTTTAGATGTATTAGGTGTTACTTTATGTTTTTCATCCTAAACAACTTCTAAAAAAAAAATACTAGAACATACAATATTGTTGTAACAAAATAACATCACCAACCATCCTAAAACTCATGTTTATGACCATCTTTGTAAACGTTTCATTTCATTTTTATAAAACACACAAAACCTTGTTTAAAAACTTTGGTTAAAAGCACCCCAAAAACAACTTGCAAGTTAAGCACATAAATAAATAAAACTTAAACAAGATGAGTTTTGAGAAACTTACTACTAGCACAAGGCTAGGGAAGTCACAAAAACACTTGATTATGAAGGGGTTATGTGTGTTCTTCCAAGGGTTAAGCTCCTAGCTTGATAACACACTTGATTTTGGTTTGAAAAGGATAATTACTATGTTTTTATTTGCTAGAAAAAAAAACAAAGTGGGTGGAGTTTTAGTGATTTGGCCGTGAGTTCCTTGAAGGGTGTTGGAGTTTGTTATTTTTTTTTCTTGTGTGGTGCATTATAAGGGATATGTTGTATATAAAATGCCTTCCATGTACTAAAGATTTGACATTACAAAAAGGCATGCTCAACATAATGATTAAGGGTATTATAGGCCAACATTACGGTGGCTATGGAGGCCTCCCATGTGTCACGGAGTAACTTTCTTGACTCACGTGAGGCGACTTAGATTGCCTCTAAGTTAAGCCTTTGATCTGGTTATGTAGTAATTCACGTTAAGTGATGCGGAAGCGTTCAAGTTATGAAAGATTAACTCTTTATATTGATACAATAACAAAGTTACAAGAAGCTTTACAAGTGATTTGGGTAGTGATCAAGTTATGAGGGGTGCTTACAAATGATTCCTTGATCACCTATTTATACTAGTGTTAGAAGATCTAGATGGTTCCATATCTAGATGGATCCATACCAAAATTTACCTAGGATCTTCTAGGGTATTCCTTGACAATATCTTGATATTTATGGTGTTGACTAGTAGGATCTAGAGAGTTCCGGAGCTGCACTTTAGGAGCTGTTTTGACCGGCCCTTTCTAGGTGTTTCTAGACCATTCGTGGCTGGATCATGACCCTTATGTGCGCCCCATGTTGGCTGGAAATTTGTAGACTGATCCGGAGACTTCCAGATGGCTTTGGAGGCGTCTAGATGTCCCTGGAATCTCCTAGAAGCTGAAAACTTTGAACTGATTTTAGGCGGGTCGTGACATTCTCCCCCATATAAATCCACGACGTCCTCGTCGTGTTTATGGGACGTGCTGGTTTTCCCTTCTTTTCTCGTTATGATGGATGGCCTTGGTGATGAGCTTGTGCCTAGACATCTTTTGGAACCGAATTCAAGTCGCATTGATGTTATTGCCACACCTTGTCTTAGATCAGACTCCATCTTGACTGTGTGGAGGCGATCTTCTATCATGATGCAAAATTTATTTGCGAAAGGCATGGGAAAAGCTGATTCCTTGTCGAGGAAATCTTGGCCAATCACAAAGTTATGATCTTCCATTGGGACAACGAAAAGGTCTATTCTTCCCTTCCATTTCCCAATTGTGGCTTTGACGCCGTATGCCATTCCAAGTATTGGTTGAATTCGTCCATTAGTGGCCTTCATTGTCGCGTTATGTTTGGTTACTCGGACACCGAGTCTTATGGCTTCATCAATTGAGATGAAGTTATGGCTTGCTCCTATGTCAACAAGTGCTTTTACGGGTCTTCCGTTTACCACCATGTTGACGAGTAGAAGTCTTTTCTCTGACTCCGTTCTTAGTATTGAGTTTCTTTGGCTTGTCTTGCCATTGTCCATGACTCCTTTCTTTTTGTGTTTTGATTTGGTCTTTTCTTTTTGATGTAAAGTATTGAATTTTTGTAATTGTATTGACCCCAAACATGCTTCTGGTTTTATCTTGTTGTTTTTTTCTTTTGCCTTCATTTCAGCAAAGTTTGTGTATAATTCTTGGAGTTTGTTGTTTACCTCCTCTCGAAGCTTCGCAACCTCCTTTTCGATCGTGTCTTGCATCTCAAGACGTATGACTTCAATAGTATCCTTGAAGTCTCTTTTGAGTTCCTTTAACTCAACGTGTAATGGTTCCAAAGCTTCTAGCTTTTTCAGGTAGCTATTGACTAAATTTCCGAGTTGTGTGACCGATGCGTCAACATTGGCCATCATTTTGTCTAAGGACTTAACTAAATCCATAGACGTACCTTTGCTTGTCTCAGCTTCTTGTGGAGTCTCGTTTTGATGTTGTGTTGCTTTTTTGGTAGCAGCGTTTCTCTTGGCCTTTTTGTTTGCCATCCCGATGAACCAACGCGGCTCTGATACCACTTGTCATGGAGTAACTTTCTTGACTCACGTGAGGCAACTTAGATTGCCTCTAAGTTAAGCCTTTGATCTGGTTATGTAGTAATTCACGTTAAGTGATGCGGAAGCGTTCAAGTTATGAAAGATTAACTCTTTATATTGATACAATAACAAAGTTACAAGAAGCTTTACAAGTGATTTGGGTAGTGATCAAGTTATGAGGGGTGCTTACAAATGATGCCTTGATCACCTATTTATACTAGTGTTAGAAGATCTAGATGGTTCCATATCTAGATGGATCCATACCAAAATTTACCTAGGATCTTCTAGGGTATTCCTTGATAATATCTTGATATTTATGGTGTTGACTAGTAGGATCTAGAGAGTTCCAGAGCTGCACTTTAGGAGCTGTTTTGACCGGCCCTTTCGAGGTGTTTCTAGACCATTCGTGGCTGGATCATGACCCTTATGTGCGCCCCATGTTGGCTGGAAATTTGTAGACTGATCCGGAGACTTCCAGATGGCTTTGGAGGCGTCTAGATGTCCCTGGAATCTCCTAGAAGCTGAAAACTTTGAACTGATTTTAGGCGGGTCGTGACACATGGCTGCCCAAAAGGCCTTGTGGGTCCTACATCATGAGCCAAAAATATCTACCAAGTATTTAGTTAGATTTGAATCGGTTCGGTTAGGGTTTTTCGGGTTTTTACGCGTTCTTACTACGAGCTATTTCGGACATATAGTTAACTTTAAGTTACCCTTAAACATAGCCTAGTTTAAGTATTGGTAAGTTATTTAGGCTCTTACCGGGTGAAATTATATATTTTACGCGCATCGGGTGTGATACGCGAACTTTATTCGCTACCGGGAGATTTTAATTTGGAGTTTTCATTTATAGTTTTGGGGTTCCAAAACACTTTATATTTCATAAAAATACCCTTTTTTATATCCCGGGCATTCGGGATCGTTTTCGGTTATTTAATTATCGTCGGGTAATCACCAACGTCCGTTTCGGACTAGTTTATTCTTATGCGATTCCGTCGCATTTCTAATTAAACTATGGCATTCCTATGCCATCTATTGGACTCCGCTATTTTCTGAATACTCTAGTATACTTAATTGATATTAATTCTTGCTTAGAACAGTTAATTACATATATTAATTGCGTACGGATTTACCTTAATTTTGCCTAACGTCACATCTGGTTCCGCTGGCCATGTCTCTTCGGAATCCACCAGGACATTGGCGCTGCTCCTTTCAGCGTTAAGATCATTGAAAGGTGGGATAGTGATGCCATCCGCGCGAGGATTAGGCTCCCTATCCCTTCAAGTCCCCCTAGTCTTATTTTTCTGACCTAACTTATTAGAAATAATTTATATGAAATTTTGGTGCAAAAATATTGAAAATTGTATTTATAATGGAATTAATATGATTAAAATAGATTTAATTATTAAAAACAATTAAATACAACCTTTATGTAAATAAAATTCAGTTTTTCAAAGCTTATAAGTTTATAAACTTAAAATAAAATTTTCAGAATTTATAAAGTTATTTTGGTATTTTTTATTGAATTTAATATATATATATATATATATAGGGTCAGGATCCTGTACAAAGTACATTTTTCGTGAGAAGTATTAAAAATTGATACTTATGCATCATTTTTTGAAATTAGTCGTGATGTTTTGGATTGTTTTGCCTATAAAAACACCAAACATAACAATTTAAAAACCGAAAACAATGTATTTTAGGCTTAAAACTTAAAACACCATGCTAAGAACATTAGCAGTGTGTTTTAAGCGTTAAGTAGTGTGTTTTAGCTGTTTTTTAAATTTAATGACTATAATACATTGTATTGTGTTTTAGATTGTTGTGTTTGGTGTTTTTCAAGTTAAAACAACCTAAAACATCATTCCTAAATCCAAAACATGATGTCTACATGTCAATTCTTAGTCCTTCTCACACTTCTCACGAAAAATGTACTTTGTACATGATCCTAAACCTATATATATATATTCAAAAATAATTATCATTGTCACACCACGACAATGGCGGAAACACGTGGCGCGACGGTTCAAGAGCATAAAGTCAAGGTTAATGCTAAACACAAGTAATTTAAGAAAATGGGTCATTTATTAAGGCGTCACATCTTGTTCAAAATATTACATAAAAGTAAATTGTTTTTAAGACAACATAGAGGTTTCTCAAATATATCCCAAAGCCTTGGGAAATAAAGGTGAAACCCCGCAAAACGTTTGACGCCGCATCGGAGGATTTCACGACCCAGCTTGCCCCGGTTCGCCTTCATTTAATTACCTGAAAGATATGTTTAAAATTTCGTCAATATAAATATATTGGTGGGTTCACAGGTTTTTAGTTTCCAAAACTTGAATACTTGGGAAATACCATGTTATGACAATATATAGGAGTTGCAAATTCCTATAATTCTACTTGAGACTATAATCAAACCAAGACGTATAATAATAATGCCCCGCTCCAAGTCGTTACTCGGTTTCCCACGACTTAAATTCAGAATATATGCACCCCAGGCATACACTAATGCATAATCGACGCTATCGATTAGGGGTGGGCCTTGTCAGGCACCAATAGTACTATCCAAATATTCCACCGGTTTCATTTCCCTGAACAAATGATTATAGAGGCGAGGACTCAACCCCGAGTGGCGGTCACACCTCAAGTAATAAATCCGTCAAACATTTTCCCTAACATATCTTTCCCCCGAAAACGTAAAAATAGTTTAAAATGGGGCCGTGAAACTCACCTGAAACACTGTCTGGCTCACTAAGCAGATAGCAAAGAGGGTCTCGCACCTACAAACGTCCTAGACGTATAAGTCACTATTCCTATAGTGCATGTGCCTTGGCAAGTTGTACACCCAACTCCCGACCACAAGTTATTCCAAATCCCGTTTAATTAAACGCATATCCTAGGTTTCGTTGGCGTTAGATTACCCCTTTGTGTTACAAGTTATATATTACTCTTGTTAATATTTCCTTAACTTGTACCTTATTATCATCGACTCGACTTCACTTAACATATAATTATTTTCCCATTTAAATAATTATACTTAAGATCGCATCGCTCGATATAATATATATTTCAACACTCGACCCGACTCACCTTGCCGCACATTTGTTTTCCCATTTAAACAAATATGCTAAGATCTTGTCGTTCGATTGTATATTCTTAACACCCGATTCAACTCACCATACCGTATATTTATTTTCCCATTCAAATAAATATACTAGGATCTTGTTGGTACGGCATACACATATATATATCTTTGTCTTCTCGTCGCGGCTTTCCTTCCCACATATCTACTTTCCCATTAAGTAGATATACTAGAATTTTGCCGGGACGAGCGTACATATATATAAATGTGTAATTTTTCTTGTTAAGTATATACGTTTGTTTAACGTCTTATTTGTTTATGTCATGTTTTTCTCCCACGAATAATTCCTTCAACACTTAGGAAAGTGTTTATTAGTTTTCACCCATGATGTATATATATTTTACTTCTTAAAAATATATATTTTCTTATCTTGCCGCAATGGCATTTTTCTCATGTTTTGTCCGTGTACGGTTCGTTAACGCGTCTTAGTTCGATATCTTAGCTCGTATAGTTAACTTTTCCAAGTTTTTCCCAACATGTGTTTTATAGAAATATTATTCATATTTCTTCCTTCTAACACAAGTTACTTGGAAGGTTTAAAATACTTATGTATTTTTACCCAACTTGTTAACTTAACTACAAAAATGTTCCCAATACCTTTATATTCCCATTTATATAAAAGTATTCATTTTTGTATAAGTTTCTCAAGTTTGTTTAATATTTTTATAAAATCTCCATTTTATAAAAATCCTTATGTTAATACAATCCATATTTTTATAACTTTCAAAAATATACTTTTATACAAAAATACCCAAGTATATCTACTAGTATTTACCAAATCAACCTTGGAAAATTATTACTTGTACTTTTGACACCAAACTTTCCATCTTTGCATTTTTGGACTAATAGTTTCTAAAATATCCATTTTAGTCCTCTAACTTTCAAAGTTACAATATTAGTCCCTTAACTTTCAAATGTTGCATTTTTCCACTCTAACTTCCAAAGTTAGCATTTTTCACTCAAAATAGTAGGCTTTGAAGACTCATCTTTTTATTGGTAAGTTATTTTTGTATCAAAACACTTTTATTAGTCTTATATTTCATATATAAGACTACTTGTATGTGTGTTTTATGTATTTGCCCATTATATCAAAATATCATTCTTCTAAGTAAGTAACTTTAATTTTTCAACTTCATTATTCTTGAACTTCTAACATGTTCCATCACTTATTATGTCTTAGATGATCATATAAAGATGATTAAAGTTACTTTTTAACACATTCAAGTTTATTCCATAAATCTTAATCAAATCATCATCCTACTTAGTGTATGTGTGAATTTTATACATTTTCAAGAACACTACTTTATCATCATCCAATCCATGATTTATTTACATATCTTTAATCCTCTATTTTACTCATGTAAAACCTATTAAAGATTATGTTTCAAACCACCTTTTAAACCCTTCATGTACAACTTGCTTTTAAGAACACATACATGAATAATAATAATCAAAAACAAGGTTAAGAAGCTTACTACTAGCACAAGGCTAGGGAAGACAAAACCTTGGATTTTGAGAGGGGTTTAGTGTGTTCTTCCTTAATTGTTAAGCTCTAAGCTTGAAACACACAATAGGGGTTTGGATGATGGATTGTTTTGAGTGATTTGGAGATGTAAAAACTTGAAAGAAGAATGCATGTGGGGTGGATGAAGCTCACGGCTCAAGGAAGGAGAAGAAGGAGAGTTGTTTTTGCTTGTTATCTTATGTCATGAACACATGTTACTTATAAGCTCACCATATCTTCCATGGATTGCATGTGATTATTACTAAAGATTCAAGAGATTTAAGAAGTACAAAATGATCTTGGATGGATGTGTGTAGTATATGTGTGGCCGTGTATATATGTATAGGAGTGGAAGGTTTCTTGCAAATCTTGCTAAATCTTTGTGATTTATCATAATCCTTCACTTGATCTTATACATACATGAGTGCACTAGTGTAATGATAGGTTAAGTCTTGTCTTGGATCATTATGGCCTATGGCCGAAAATTTCATAAGGAAGGGGACAAGAGAGCTTGCTTTTGTACCTTAAGCCTTACACCTTTTGTCTTATGTAAAGCATGCTTAATACTAGTCTTGTGTAGATTATTATTATTAACACATGCATGGATATAATTATGGCCTTTAGGACGGCCCTTGTGTGGGTCTAGGTGGGGTCCACAACTTCAAATATTTACCCAATACTTGTTATGTTTAATCCCCCGTCGTTCGGGTGTCGTTCGGGTATTTTTCGGGTTTTAATCCCGCGTTATTCGGACATTAAAAATACCTTTAATAACCCTTAAATATAGTCTAATTTAAGCGTTGATTGGTTATTTAGGCTTTTGCCGGGTGAAATTATGAGTTATACGCGTATCGGGTGCGGTACGCGCATTTTATTCGTTACCGGGAGATTTGTACAAGACGTTTCCACTTATGGTTTTGGAGTTCCAAAACTCATTATATTTTATGAAACTACCCCTTTATTTTATATCCTGGGTGTCCGGGATCCTTTTCGTTTATTTAATTATTACCGGGTAATTGCCAACGTCCATACCGGATAGTTATTTCGCACATGATCCAATCATGTTTTACCATTAAACGTATGCATTCCTATGCATTATTTGGAAGTTGCTATCTCCTAAGGCCTTGATAATTAAATCACACATAATTGCATTTAATTACGTTAATCATATATTAATTAATTTGTACGGAATTACCTTATTTTTGCCGGTTGTTACAATTATACATATAAAATAAAAGATTTTCTAAAAATAAAAATTTTCATAAATAAGTTTTTGTATTTTAAACAAAATTTAAAAGATAACGTATTAAATATATATGATATTTAAAGAATAAATCAACTTTTAAAAAAAATAAAAAAAAAAGACGTTGGACTGTGGGGATCGAACTCGCACTGAACCGGTCCAACATCACACAAACACACTACTAAACCAACTAAGCTGCTGTTTTGTTTGTTAATGAAATCAAAATCAGAATCTTAAAAACAGAGTTCACAATCGTCCCCAATTTCATGTTAAACCCTAGAATCCTAATCCGACCAATGGACCCATTAAACGATTACGATAATCAAAATGACTATGGGGCTATTACTCTTCAAATAAAATCGACCATAGTCATGCTTTTAATTATGACTAACCTGAACCAAGAGGGGGGTGAACTGATTCAAAGAGCAACAAACAAAGATCCTTAAATTCGATCGATATGTTGTTTGAATACAGGAAAAGGTGCAGGGGTCCTCTAAGTTGGCCATGTATGCATGTGTTCACGAGTTTGATTGCCACAAAAACGAGTATATGTAACGAATTGAAGTTTCGTTTAATGTTTCAAACCCGTTTCAATATTTATTCGATTGACCCAATGATTGCAGGATTTAATGCGTGATTGACATCATATAATACGGTATGATGATTTCGCCCAGATTGGTAAGATTTGAATTTAGAATTGACGCGGGTTGATACTTGAATTAAGGTGTCGGCGAAGTGGGTTGTGACTGGGTCGAATAGGATCCGAATTTCCCAAGTTGGGGTGATGTTTGGGCTGGTTGGGTGTTTGGGCTAGTTAGTATGGTCTCAAGTCTATTTGGGTTAAGGGGGTTTTGTGTGGGTTAGGTTACTAATGGTTTGGTTAAGTTGAGTTGTTGATGGTAATGGGTCCAAAAATGTTTTTGTAGAACATAAATTTTAAATCAGTATATGTATGTGTATATAGGGTCAAGATCCTGTACAAAGGGTATTTTTTGTATACGAGATTTTTCAAATAAAAAATTACACCAAATTAACGAGCGTTTTATTATCTTTCCAACGAGTACCATATGCTATATAAAAAACGGAGAAAAAAAACGACTAATTTTTGTGGGGTTTTGTTCATACAGGAAAAAAAACACGTGTTTAGGTAATTCATTAATCATATATATATGCAAGTCACTAATTATGTTCAAACTATAAATATGAATTCTATTTTCATCAAGAGTAGAATAGGTTAAAATCATTCATTTTCAAAAAGAAAAAAAGGTCACATCTTCAAGATCACCGTCTTAATCACATCCTTTCAATAGTTGCTTCTAGCTCTACTCCTCATCCAAACAATTTTTTTAATATACATTTTTATTATTATTCAAATGATTAAAATTGTTGTTTTATCATATTGTAGTACATTAATTTTTATGTTACATCATAACACATATTTTAACACTAATAAGTTTGCCATTTTGGTTATACGATGTTTTAATTTTGTTTCTTTTCAACGACATAACTTTTTCGTGATTTTTCGGATATACCACTGTTACATGCCTTTTTAACCGTATTTCGATACTTAAAGTGGAGCCTTTGTAACTTCATTTATACTATCTTATAAAGCATTTCACAAGGACCTCTTAATTTTTAAGTAATACAATTATAAATGCTTAAAGTACATAATGCATGTAGTAACTACTTTTTAAGGCATTTATGTCTTTTCAAACAAAAGTTGCACATATACCCCTTATTAATTATAGTTTTTCCCTTTTATCTATCTATACTATATTATAATTTTATATAATACTTACATATTTGCCCCATCAACTTTACTCAATTTCTGTTTATTTAAATACTAATTTCACTTTTACATCTTTATTTTAACCAACTACCTCCACGATTTTTAAACGTTTATAACTTTTTCAGACGATAATATTTTCTTAATATTATTACACTGTATAAAAGAGCATTTTATTCTCTTTAATTTGAGTATAGTATTGTTATAGTTTTTAATTTTTAAAAAATTATATGTTAGGGTTAAGTAATAACTGAAAAAAAAAACGAAAATGAACTAAAATCATCTAAACTTTATTATAATACATTCCCCATTGATGTTTTAAAATTCAAGTTGTACATGTATAATTGCTTAAACTACAAAACAAAAATGCACATGTTAACTACTTACACATTTGTCTCCTCAACTATACTCAATTTATTTTATTTAAATAATAATTACACTTTTCACCCTTATTTTAACTAACTACCCCACGATTTTTAAATGTCATAACTTTTACACACTTTAATATTTTCTTAATATTATTACACTGTATAAACGAACATTTTTTTCTTTTTAGTTTGAGTATAGTATTGATATAGTTTTTTTTTTTTTAATTTAAAAATGATATGTTTGGGTTAAGTAATAACCAATCTACACTATATTATTGATAATACATTTTCTAATGACCTCTTAATATTTAAGTTTTATAATTATAATTGATTAGAGTACAACATACCATATGTCTTTTATACAATATTTACACATTTGTCCCCTCAAATTTACTCAAATTTTATTTATTTAAATAATAATTACATTATTGCACCCTTATTTTAACCAACTACCCCCACGATTTTTAAACGTCCATAATTTTTTCATTGGTTAATATTTTCTTGGTATTATTACACCGTATAAACGAGCATTGCGGTCTCTTTAATTTGAATATAGTATTGTTATAGTGTTTTTAGTTAAAAAAATATGTTAAGGTTAAGAATAACTGAAACGAAAACAACTTGAAATCAACCAACGTATCTGTCTTTTATAAACGTTGAATTAACAATGTTTCACAATTTCAGGTAAGATTATGTATTTCCAGGCAATCACCAAGTTGTTTACAATTATGGTTTGTCGTTATGTGTGTAACTTCCCAGTTCCTCATGATTACCCTAAGTTTTTGCTTAGGGTTTCTCACAATTATTGCTATGTATATATTCATGTGCTTGCACTTCCTCTAGCACATAGGATTCAAATGTTTCGATTGTGGTTAATGCAGTTCAAGCTCCGCTAATGATTATGCAACACACCAAAACAAATATTTTGGTTAATTGATTATGGCTTAACGGAACCGTTATAAATGTTCTTTTCCGCCGCAACGCGCGGACACCCCACTAGTACATAACTACATATTTCTTTTTGTACTTAACCACGCTAACATCACCGCTTAAACATGTGAAAGCAACCATGTTTTTTTTTATTCACATTATTTTTAATATTATCGCTACATTTTCAATTAAATTTTGGTATATGCGAGGATCGAGCCTTGGACCCTTTTCTTTTTTTACATTTTGTTATTCTCTTTTTTACTTTCTTTTTAATCTTTTTTTTAACTTTCCCTTTCTACCTTTTTTATTTACATTAACTTTTAACCTTTTCTTATTATTATTGGTATTGTACCGGTCGCTGAGGCTATGACATACATAAATGATGTTGATCAAATTCGCTATGACATGTGACGGTACCGTAACGTACCGACATCGACCATATTAGCGTCACATCGCGAGTGGGAATGCGGAAAATCGCCACCTGCCTTGAAGCTTGGGCTTAGCTTCAACCCTAGTTATTCTTTTAAATTTTATTTCCAGCTCCTAGTTGGCTAGTTTGAAAAAAGTTATTTTGTTGCAAAAGCTTCAGTTAAAGCCATCACTTTGTTTGCACCTTCTACCACTTTAAGAGGGAATTTCATGTGCCACATGTTTTTATTAATAGTTTGGAGCTGTAATTATTTATTTTATACATCATTATATCAAAAAGATACATATAATATAAATACGTTTATATGATTTTATTGTTTATTAAGATGTGCTTATGTTGTCAATAATAACATCCAAAATAAGCATTTTAGAACACCTCATGTTGCATGCTACCAACCTGAAATATGGGTCACTGCTGTTAAAGCAAGAAATCATGGCTTTCTGTCAAGGCTTTAACGGTTTACTGACTCTAAAACAAGAAATAAATCACTTGTGAATTTCATTGTGTTTGGTAGAGAAAATGGAGAACATTAAACCAAGGAGATCAAGATTACTTGCAGCAGTGCTACTTACCATTGTGTTTATGGAGTTACCTTTTAAGGTTCCAGTAGCAGCAGCAGCAGCAGCAGCTTCGCCACAGTTGCAGCAATGTTTGTATTTGGAGACTCGCTAACGGACAATGGAAATAACAATTACCTTAATTCTCTAGCGAAAGCAAACTACGATCCATATGGCATTGATTTTCAACAAGGTCTTGCTTCTGGTCGTTTTAGTAATGGCAACACCATCATCGACTATCTTGGTTAGTAACTCACTCTTCCTACTTCCTGCACACACACAACCAAAGTCTGTGTCTGCTAACGGGGTAATTTCCATCCTGCAATCATTTTTTGTTTTTATATTTTTTTAATCTTACAAATAATTTATGATCTCTCTAAATAATCATTAAAACAAAGTGCATGTCTGAAAAATTAATAATAATTTAGTTTTTCAAATAGAATTATCTGGCTGCCCTGCTATTATATAAATATTGACCCATTTACAAAAAATTGGTTATTTTGTGTGTAAAAAGGTAACAGAAGTAAAAAAGAAAATGGATTGAAAACCACAAAATGGCTTTGCTATGTCTTTATAATAAGTGTTGACAGTCAAGCCAACTCAATTCAACCTATTTCGACCCTTTGACTCACACTGGTGAGGCTCATAATCATTCAACATAAGAATTGCTCTTGTGCCTGCTTTTGATGCTAAACAAAACTTTGTTGGATTATATGTAGGTGGCGGCATTCCCTTTATAAGAATTGCTCTTGTGCCAAACACAGCCGCTTGGCTTTCTAAATGATATTATTTCATTCTTGCAAAAACACACTTAACAAACTAAGACTAAGTTGTATGTTTCCGACTTCATACATATACATGTGTGTGGTAATTACTAAAAAAAGAATCTTGAAAGTTTTAATGGTTCAAATCTCAAAGTCAAAGATGAGTCCAATATTGGAAAAGAGTTTTTTCTGGCCTTGATAAAGGTACCTTATCTGATATTCCTATCATTGCCGTCGTCGTCAGGGACTTTTTGGGACTTCCTCTTCTTCCAGCCTATGCAAATCCCGAGGCAACAGGTAGAGGAGTGAACTATGCATCAGCTTCCGCGGGCATTCTAGAAGAAACAGGAAGAAATCTAGTAAACCCCATCCTCCTTCAGTTTTATAGTTTCTTTTCATAACTTAACATAACATTTTTAACAGGGTGAAAGAATCAGCTTTAGACAGCAGGTTGACAACTTTGCAAGCACCGTGGAACAGCTCAAGAGCGAAATGAAAGGGGAGCAACTGATCCAATATTTAAGGAAATCATTAGCAGTTGTAATCATGGGAAGCAACGATTATATCAATAACTATTTGCTAACTTCTTTCTATGCTACTAGCTATATATACTCACCCACAACCTATACAAACCTTCTCATACAGCAATACACCAAGCAAATCTTAGTATGTCCTACTCTACTGTCATTAATAATACTTAACACGGTTGATAGAAACTGATTGATTTATTATATGTTGCAGGCACTCTATAGTTTAGGACTGAGAAAGTTCTTCATCGCAGGGATGGGCCCCCTAGGATGCATCCCTAATCAACTAGCCAATAATTTTGCTCAACCTGGAAAGTGTGCGCCTTTGGCAAATGACTTGGCAGCCATGTTTAATACGCAACTCAGATCTCTAGTCAATCAACTTAACACAAACTATACTGATGCAATCTTTGTTTATGGAAACACCTACGGTGCTGTCAGTGACATAATAACCAACTCCAACAACTATGGTTTGCATACACATACCTATACGTGTAATAACATAAACATGAGTACATAAATGTAATATTATATATATACATATTTTTTCCATTATGTTCCAGGATTCACAGTTACTGATAGAGGGTGTTGTGGCATTGGAAGAAATCAAGGTCAGATAACATGCCTTCCATTTTCAGCTCCATGCATCAACAGAGATCAACATGTTTTTCTGGATGCCTTCCATCCTAGCCAAGCTGCAAACCGAATTCTAGCTCAAAAGGTATACAATGGTCCCCAATCTGATTGCTATCCAATGAATGTCAAACAAATGGCAGAATTGTAACTCTTTGAGAATCATGATGACTATATGAATAATAATGTGGAAATTGAACCACCATAAGACTGCATGCATTCCTTTTCAATAAATATCAAGCATCAACATGTTCCATGTGGCTACGTTTATAAGTTCTATGCAGCAAAGGTAAAATTGTCTGTCTCAAGATAATACCAGATCAACAAATTATTCCTAGGAGTAGGAACAAATATAAAACCAATAATACCAATATATTTCAAGGTAGAAAAACCGCTCACATCGTCAAAACAGTAATAAGATTCAGAGTTCTTTATGTCAAGAAATTGTACTTTAATCAAATCCCAAATCTATACTTCCTCTTGATCTAAGGTGCAAAGATCAATGTATCTTTTTTATTAGCATCATAAATAAAAATGTAAACGTGACATCCATGATTAGAAGGACATATCGGGTATGTTTGGCAAGGAGCTTTTAAGAGCTTTTAGGAGCTTCAAGCTTCAAACTTTTAAGAAAAAACTCATACTTAATAAAAAGCCTTGTTTGGTTGAAGGGGCTGGAAGCTTTTAGGTTAGAGAAAAAGCTCTACAGTGAAAAACTACTAGTAGTAGCTTTTAAGAAAAAGCTCTACTAGCTACAAGCTTTTAGTTAGTAAATGACACAAATACCCATTCTATTTTAAATATAAAATAAAAACCTTCTTTACAATCTTTTAATTATGACCATTTTGGTCATTTTATACATTTTATTAAAAGCTCCAGCTACTCTGCCAAACACCAAAATATATTTAAAAAGCTTCTAGCTAACAGCTTCCAGCTACCAGCCTCCAGCTAGTTTTGCCAAACATACCCATCATACATTATTAACATCAGTATAAACAGGATCTTGGTGCTGAAAATCAATAAATTTACTCTTACAAGATACATGGTCTACAGACAAAATAAACGCCTCCAACTCACCAATCACCATCATACCGCTCGAGGTTACAGCTAGACTAGGAAGCCCTCGGTTCACCCATATTCAACTCTAAATTATCATTCTCTATAACCATTAACCTTGCCACGGCCCACTAAGCTTCACCATACTACGGAGACAGGCGGCTAAATCTAGAAATTAATCATGATAATAGAGTAACCACACAGTACAACTTTGGTTGTTTGTGAACTCAAATGTACATCTTTGTTCAGTAAACTATGGAGCCAGAAAAATGGCAATGATAAGGAAGATATTTTATCGAATATATCAGATAAAAATCGCAGTCTATAAATTATGTGCGACAAACCAACCTTAATCAAATATTCTCTCCCCGGTTGAAAATAAGAGGAAAACAAACGCACTTGCAATACAGAGCAATCCTGGTATAAAAAAGACTGCCCTCCAGCTATCAGGACTTGAAAGATCTGAATTGTTACTTTTTGCAGCTTCTAGAAGCTGACCCGTCAACTCAACCCCTACAATACCAGCTAAAGTACCAGCTGTATTAGAGACTCCCATAACAATCCCAGCATATCGAGGTGCAATATCCATGTGATTCACCGCAAATCCAGCTCTCCCTAATGCCAAGAAACCAAGAGCCATGGAAGAACAAAACACCACCCCGTCAGATGTTCTAAACAGCGGAAGCGCCATTAATGAAAATGCGGACACTAAAAAATCCTACAGTATTTAAAACCTTTCTTGTGTTTGTCACACTCAAGAGTCTTTTTGTTATCAGGTGGTCAGCAATAATCCCACCGATATTTGAGAAAACGAACATGTTCAGATACGGCATCATCTTGGACGAACCCATTTCTTGAAGACTGAACTTCAAGCCAAGTTC